>JAUTXW010001876.1:0-106450 GCA_030620095.1 Kuschelorhynchus macadamiae | reverse complement strand
CTTATTTATTAGAATCTGTTTAAGTTATCTACTCTATAGAAATTCGCTGCACTTTTTATTTATACTTGATATTATTTATAGAGATGTTCGTAAAAACATCCTATAAGTAGTTCGGCTTGCATTGCCGTCCATGGTATCTCTACAAGGGATAAAATTTAATAATTTAATTATTTTTTCCTTATTTATTAAAATGTTTTTGTCTTCTACCCTTTCAGGGGTTAAATTTTATCATACTAGATACTATTTCTAGACATATTGACTATCTCCTATAAATAGTTTGGCTGGCATTGCTGACGAAGGGCATCTACCTGGAACAGACTATACTAAATATTTAAGAGTGTTTTCTCATTTATTTATAGAAGGTTATTGTTATATAATAATATGTAGAATGAACTATATGCCTAGAAATAGTATCTAGTATAAGCAAAATTGGCAGCGAGTTTCTAAAGAGGTAGAAGACTTTAACAAATTTTAAAAAAATCTAAACAAAATTTTAAAAATGAGAAAAAATTATTAAAGTTTCAAAATTCATCCATGGTAGACACCCCTGAACGCCAATCCGAGTTAAACTATTTATTGGCAGTTATTACCAATATGTCTAGAAATAATCTCTAAAAGGGTAGAAAAATTTAAAAAATTCAATATTTCCAATTTGTCTATCTAATATGAATAAAAATGGCAAAGGTTCCTAAAAGGGCTTGAAATCTTAAACAAATTTTAATAAAGGACAGAAAATCTTACATTTTATATTTTATCCCATGTAGACATTCCTTTATGACAGTTCAAGCCAAATTGTTTATATGAGGTTCTTACATATATATCTAGAAATATTACCTAACATGAATAAAAGTGGCAACGAGGCCTTAAAGAGATAGAAAACCTAAACAAATTAAATGACATCCCCGGACTGCCGTAAAAGGCAAACTATTGTAGGAGGTTTTTGCCAAAATATCTAGAAATAATATCCAGTTTTAATAAAAGTGACAGCGGTGGCAGGGTTACAAAATTTAATATTTGTAAAATTTAATATTTAATAACCTTGGTAAATACTCTCAAATGGCAGTGCTAGTCAAAATATTTTAAAATTAGTTTCAAGTTGTTACCAATAATTTTAATGATAAGATCTAATATAAATAAAAAAAATGCAGTCCTTAACATTTATAAACCCCATACATCAGCAACCCCCGGGAGGCAGCTTAATGCCAAGTATTTATTGTAACTTACTAATAATGTGCCTGTTAAAAAATTTTATTACTAATAGAGTAGAACACTAAAAAGGTAAGAAAACTTAACAAACTTGAAAACGTAAAAAATTAAAATGACTGGAAATTTTGTTCATCGATAATGCTAGAATAGCATGCATATTAAAGTTCTGGTGTTTTCGGAAAATTGGCTACCAGCTTTTGGTCGCTAACTTCATATTGGATAGCCCTAACTTGTATTATTGTCTTAGGTATATTTTTACGGAAGTACAATTAAAATTAATAAGAATATTAGTTTTAAAAATTGTGAGTTTAAATATATTATATAAATGTATTTAACTTAGTGTTTTTTTGTTAAATGATTTTTTGAGTATATTTAATATTGCTTATTATAAATTAAAAAATCTTGAACTTAACTGAAAAAAAAATTCTTTGATTTTCATGTTTATTTTCTGTTATACATGCACTGCTAAAGTATTAACCTTATAATTAAAGCCCTTAAATTTATATATAATTCAACAGCTGAATTGTAGTCTTTTCCTTGAGTAAATCTGTTTTCAGCAATTAAAATTTTACACAAGTCATAAACGTCTGTATCACAAGGATAATTATTAAATATGCAGTCACTGGACAACGCATCCAAAGCAAAAATTGGAACATTTATGTAAAAACACTACTTGAAGTCGAAATTCCGAGTTACAAGTCGGAATTCCGAGATAGAAGTCAGAATTCTGAGTTACAAGTCAGAATTCTGAGATAGAAGTCGGAATTCCGAGACAGAAGTCTGAATCCCGAGTTAGAAGTCGGAATTCCGAGATAGAAGTCGGAATTCGGAGTTACAAGTCGGAATTCCGAGATAGAAGTCGGAATTCCGAGATAGAAGTCGGAATTCCGAGAAAAAAGTCGCAATTCCGAGACGAAAGTCGGAATTTCGAGATAGAAGTCGAAATTCCGAGTTACAAGTCGGAATTTCGAGATAGAAGTCGGAATTCTGAGATAGAATTCGGAATTTATTATAAAAAAAATAAAAAAATTGTGGCCCTTCTACGCTTTCGTAATATTCTACGAACCATTATCTAAAACCAATTTGGCGGGTTTTTAAGTCATTCATTTGTTTTTAATATACGGGGTAAATTTAATAATTCCTGAACTTCCAAAAGAAAACTGTTTTTAACTATTCTCTTATTGTTTAAAATTAATAATTTTTACATAATTTGATCTTAGTTAAGATTGTGTTATTTAAAGATCTACAGCTGTATTATACAGGGTATTACACAATTTTTGAATCAGTAACATAACAAAGTTTTTGATCCTCATCAATATAAGTTAAGCTAATTTTTAGAGACCAAAGAAAGGATTGGCATTGACGCTGATACAATTTTTACAAACTATATAATAATAATAATAATAATAAACAGTTTTTATATCCAAGATAGAGAATTTACATACAATGTATTAATACTTTAATGTATTTGGAAAATAAGGGCCGTTTTGTCAGCTACCAGCGATAAAATCGCAGGGGCTGCTGAGGCCAATAATTTAGGAATTAATTTCTAGTTAGCTCTCAATACAATTAAATAAGTGTATGAGACGATGAAAGGTTGCTTGAAAAAAAAAGAAAAAAAAATGAAAATGAATAGAAATTTAAAAAAAAAAGGCATGGAAGATAGGGGAAATGTGCCGCAGGTCTAATGTCTTAGCAGATATATTGCTAATATATGGGAGAGTCCACAGATAAAACGGAGAATAATAATTTTCTGATTTTTTACTCTAAAAGAGGCAGCTGTTTGAGAAAAATCTCTAATTTTATATTTATTTATAGAAGAGGAAATACAATACGAAAAAAAACTCTTTGTTATGAGACGGAATTGTTAAGATATCACACATCTGTCCGAAATTTTAATTTTTTATGTAAGTATGGTGGTGTTTTTAACTTTATGATTTTATAAAAAAAACAGAGTGAATGGAGAACTCGTCGAATATACATATTTAGCCATCTCAGTTCGGCCAATTTATGAGAGACCCGATTTCTTCTTCTTATACCACTGATAAAGCGAATAAAACAATTTTGAATTCTCTTCGTATTAATTAATTACATCTAGAAAAGGTCCATATATAGTATCGCAAAAATTAAAATGAGATAGAACTAGAGAGTCGCATAGGTTCTTTTTTGTTTCTTTTGAGAGATAGTGCCTATGAGCGTAAAGCTGTTTAAGCATGGAAAACCCTTTTCGTAGGCAGGATGTTATATGTTCTGTAAATTTCAGTTTATAGTCCATAAAAAGCCCTAAGTTTTTTCGCACAAGTTTGAAAGGTAATTACTTCATTATCTAGTTTCAGATTAATTTCGTTTAAGATAAAATTTCTTATATTTTCATTACAGAATAGTAATGCCACCGACTTACTTGGATTGATTTGAAGTAAATGTTTTTTTGATATGGTACTGATTGTTTCAAGGTCACTATTCAGTTGAAAGTTAGCTTCCGCCGCGTTACTAGGTTTAAATGATATATAAAGTTGTGTATCGTCTGCGTAAAGATGATATTGACAAAATTGTAATGCTTCTATGAATGTTGAACTAAAAATGCTATACAAAAGAGGACCCAGAATGCTTCCTTGTGGAACTCCTACATTGATAGGTAATGATTGTAAAAATTTACCATCGATGACAACCCTTTGCGTTCTGTCAGATAAAAATGAGAGAATAAAGTTTGACGCTGTTCATTGAAAGCCAATATATTTAAGTATAGCAATAAGAGTTTTATGATTTAACATATCGAAAGCTTTGGTGTAGTCCAGTAAGACAAGAATCGTTGCTTTTCCCACTTCATGTGCCCCCCCCAATATCATCCGTTATGTCAGTTAGTGCTGTGGAGCAGCCAAACCCATTTCTAAATTCGGATTGTTTATATGGAATTATATTTTTTTTTAAAAAGGTATGATGAAATCTGAAATTCTATAACTTTTTCTAAAACTTTATAGAAGATAGGTAATATTAGAAATTGACCTAAGATGTCCGAACTCAGATGGATTTTGTTTTTTGGGAAAAGGTAGAATATTAGCAGCTTTCCACTGTTTTGGAAAATATGATATTGTGATACAACAATTAATAATATGTGTTAAAAATGGGATTATAAATGGACAGCAAATCACAACTAGAGTGATATTTAGGTTATCTTGACCGAATGCTTTACTTTTGGGTTTTAAAATGATATTTGAGATGACATAATCATCAACACTTTCAAAAGCAAATGCATTTTCATATTTGATATTGCTCTTATAATAATCTAAGATTTCTCTGCAGGGGAGCGCATTATGTTGAGATATCTGGGTAAGATAGTTATTAAGTTCCTCAATTTTTTTCAGATTATCAGGGATTTCTTTTGATTTTTTATTTAGTATGTTTAATTTATTTAATTCAGTCCATTTTTCTTTTAGTGTAGAGTTACGAAACTTAGTATTTAAATAAATTTTCTTTTCTGTCCTAATAGCCGAGGTTGTTATATTTCTTAATTGTTTGTAATAATTCCAGTGTTCTTGATTACGTGTTCTTCGAAAATGATTTAATGCTTCGTTCCTAATTTGTTTCATGTATTTTATATTATCAGTAATCCATGGACAGTACTTTTTTTCCCTTTTTACCTTTGTTGTTAGAGGAGCGTGTAAATCAAACAAATAAAGCAAATTATTCGTTAGAAAGCTTACTTTTTCGTCAATATTATTTATTTCATATAAATTATTCCAAGGTAACCCCTCCAAATCTGCTTGAAAATTTACCATATTGATTCCGTCCAACGCCCTGTACGTATAGCTTATTTTTTTTACAGATTTTGTTCCAAAATCAAGACAACAATATACAAGTAAATCAGATCAGAGACATTAATATCTTTTACTCCACTTTCTTTTATGTTATCTGAGTTATAGCATATTAAATCTATAAGGTTTGCAGATGTACTAGAAATTCTTGTCGGTTCGCTTACTAGCTGAGTCATCTTATGTTAATGTTTAACAAACCTATAACTGTGTTTGAGTCTAGGTTCAGCATATTAACATTGAAATCACCAAAACATACAATTTATCACACTTTGTGTAACACTGAATTAGAATATCTTCGAACTTTCCCAAAAAGTCGTTATAGACACCCCTAGGTGGTCTGCAAATGTTGCCTATTATAACTGTTTCATTATTAACTTTAATTTTAACTATAGTCATATTTACCCAAACGGTTTTTTACCTTTTGACAAAAACCTTCAAGTTGCTATAGAACCGTTTTGTTATATAGGCTTTTCTATTAAATTTAACTTAATTACCTGCGTGAGCAAAATTTTATACTCGCTGATAGAACTCTACTTTCAAAATTAAAAATACAAAAGGGTGGTGTCAGTATGAAGGAGAGTTAAAATTTTACGATTAGATTAAAATTTGACGTATGGGAGTTTTAGGAGTTGCTGGTCATTTGTTTTGAAAATTTCTTAAACCATTTTAAATTGATATTGGCTGAAAATTAAAAAAGTTATAAGAATGCGGTTTTCGATGTTTAAAGGCTTTATATGTCTGGAGTTGGTCAAGGTTGTGCTGGTTTGCCAAAAGTATCCTCCGTATTATATATAGGGTGTTGTATAAAATCGCGCAGATTTTAGAAAAACTTGTGTCTCGAGTTTTTGATTTTGCGTAATTTTATGCGGAAAAAACGAGGTGAAAAGCCGTTTGGGTAAATATGACTATAGTTTATAACAATCGTATCAGCATCAATGCCAATTCTTTCTTTGCACTCTGAAAATTAGCTTAACTTATTGTGATGAGGATCTTTAAAAAAATTGTACAAACTTTGTTATGTTACTGATTCACAAATTGTGTAACACCCTGTATAATACAGCTGTAGTTTTTTGACAAACGCAATCTTAACTTAGATAAAATTATACAAAAAATATTAATTTTAAATAATAAGAGAAACGTTAAAAATAATTTTCTTTTGGAAGTTCAGAAATTTTTAAATTTACCCCGTATATTAAAAACAAATGAATTAATTAAAAAACCGCCAAAATGGTTTGAGATAATGGTTCGTAGAATATCATAGCATGCCCAAAAATAAACAAAATTAAAATTACAGAAACTCGGGACTTAACGAACTTTTGTAAAGTTTTCACGATTTTATATAACACCCTATATATTATGCGGAGGACCATTTTGATGAATCGAGACAGCGTTCACAAATTCTGGATAGATAGATGGATTTGTTTGTTGTCAATTTAGTTGCTTATTAAAGTTCAGTAGTAACTTTTGGTCGAGATTCCCCCAAATTCTACAATCAACTTAACCATATATTTTTGGGCAGAAGTTTACAAGGGAAATACCTAATGTGTTTTGTTTTTAAATGCCTCCAACATTGCTTTTTATAGTTTAGACCGTGAGTACATTCTTCACTATTTACGAGATAAGATAAATAAAAAGAAAAAATGTTCAGTTCGGTCGATATCACCAGTTAATAGAACAAGGCCATATTTGAAGAAACAAAAAAAAATCTTGTTAAAAAAATGATTCTAGAAATATATCACCAAATAAAGTAAATAATAATATCAAACCTATCTTTTAAAATTACACACAAAAAGGCCCTCTATTGTATAATACATTAACACCTTAATATATCATTGCAATAATGCGAACTCACATGTATGGTCAGGCACGTAGCCAGGGATGGTCCTCGGAGTCTGGGACCCCCCCCCTCCCGAAACTTTAAAAATATGTTGCTATAGACTTGCTTCCTACTTTTTTTGCGAGATTTGACCCTTTGGACCCCCCTCCCCGAAGTGAATCTCTGATTTGGACCCCCCCCTCCAAACTGAATTTCTGGCTACGTGCCTGTCTATGGTACTAATGTGTTAAATTTTATTCAATTTTATAATGGCATTACTCAAAACAGAAACTGCGAATGAACATAATAGTTAAAAAAAACCAACCAAAGTATGCAAAACAAGCGTCGTCGCGGGATTTGAAACGACTGTCATAAATGAGAAGTGTATCTAAAGTGGATTTAAAAATTTCACATCATCCAAAAAAATCGTAAAAATGTATGAAAATATTTTTTTTATTTTCGAATGTGTCCCTTCTTTTACTGTGTTACAAAAATACAGTCGTATTAAGAATATTACAATTGCATTGCAATCATATATTATTAAGGCTATAACTGGAACCTGTTGTAAAAAAGGTAAAATAAGTATGTTATAATTTCTTGCATTTCAATTAAGTCTCTTTGATATATTATAAGCATAGTGGAAATAAACTAGTAGCGCCATTCCCCCAAATATTTTCCGCCTGCCGACGAAATTCGGCAGATTGTTGGCAGCATGCCAAGCGCTTCAGTAGAGATCCGTGGTTCGACCTGCAAGGTTCTATCGTTGCGTCCCAGAACACAGTCGGATTGGTGAAAATGAATGCTGTGTGTTTCTGTGGGGTTTTATATTGTTTATATTTTCTTTTATGAATTATAGTTAGTTTAGATCTGGTAATCGGTACATTTCAAATAAAATATACAATGTGTTTCTGTTTAATATTTTAAACAAATTCCTATTTTCGCGTTACGTAAACGTAACGTTAATGTAAAACAGTGAAGCTGAGTATTCTTGACCATACGGGTTATAAAAAAATGACATGAAAATAGGTAGTATCTTAAAATCTCTATATCCAAAAATAATAAATATTTATTGAGCAAGCTCAATAAATATTTAGCTCAATTCTAACTTTCTAACCAAAATGTCGATTAAATGATAATGGAATTTATACATCAAAAAATTCTCTAACCGATATCCAAAAGACATTAAATAAAACATGAAGTGGATGTTATTATTAATATGAATATAGGTAGTAAAGAATTTCTGAAACAATAATATATAGACACTTGATTTCTTAGTTTTGTTCCTCCCCTTTTTTCCTTTTCCTGTTTTTGGGTGCCCAAAATTCGTGGTTTAATTAATTTTATATGCTTATTTAAGTTTTTAAGAACAAATTTGTATCTCTAAAATATCTGGAAATATAATTGTATATTCGCCGGAAGCATTTAAAAACGTAACACGCCAATTGTTTCTGTTGACTGAGAGTCTCTATTCGGACGCGAGAAAGAAAGCTATATAAATATATATATATATATATATATTATATATATATATATATATATTTATATAATATTGAAACGTCAGCAAAACTGTTCTTTTCAGAACGACAGTAGTAAACGGATGTACACCCGGAATCAAAACACACATATATATATATATATATATATATATATATATATATATATATATTTATATAATAGTGAAAATAACCTAGTAAATATTAAATGTCTCAAGTTTCTCACAACGTGTAAAAACCAATTTTTATCAAAGAATATCTCGTTAAGTTTATTAGTTTAATAGTGTAATAATTTTTAGTATTCAACTAGTGATGTAAATAACCATGTTTTTATCTTATTCATTAAAAATTGTTAAAAATTTGCCTTTGTCATATTTGTTTTGAAAAGAGATTTGTAAAAAATGTAAGCTTTTATTCACAAATAAAAACATTATGTTGGTGTGACTGTAATAATGTGTATACCGCACTAGTAATATAAATAACAATTTCATGTGCTGTTTTGATTTACTTAACCGGGCAAAACATGTAACATTGTTTAATTTTCAACCCAAATGTATGATATAGTAGATGCTAAGATCATAAATAGTTTTGCAAGTATACAAATATATATACTAAACTGTTCACTATTAAAATCCAAGGTTTAATAACTAAGTTCCCATTTTAATTGTAGCTCATATTAGTTCCCCTGAATAGTCGTTTAAATCTATAAAACGTAATAAAACACACAGAACAAAGGCGAATCTAAGCTTCTAGAGGTAAAAGTAATTAAAGCAAACTACGTTATCCCGTTAAATATTAACAGGTCAAATTAAACACTTTATATTAAATTAATATCACCAAATTAAAAATCTCTCCGGCAGCGCTATTTCATTTTTAATATGGTTTTGTTTTATTTCAAACAACACATAAATGAGAGAGTAGGTATTAAAAACCGTAGCACGTCGTATCTGAAAAAAAGTTCAGTGGGAAATCTTATAAATTTATTTAAAATGTCGGATATTTTATTTTACTAGATATTATCTTATATGATGAAAAATTGTGAGTTTGATCTCAATAACTATTATCTTTTAAGCAACGTTTATAAAATCCAAGTCAAATATTCGCTAAAATAAATCTCTGGTAGGTATTCACCAAACTGAGAGTTTACTGCTACGGATTTAAGCAGGTTATTGCAGAGCCTACAAGAGTTACTGCTACTACGGCTACCTTTCTGGATCCCATAATTGTGTCTGACCGTGGAGTTGTTGGTAAGTCTGGCACTGGTGACGCGAATAACATCTCTGATCATAAATTTACTTTTTGTGACATTAAAGTAAAAATATCTAAATTTACTCCTAAATTTATTAAATATCGAGATAACAAACAACTTTCCCCAATTCAGTGAGTCGTTTCATTCGCTGCCTTGGAATAATGTAATCTAAGAGCGAAATATTGATAAAAATAATACATCTATTATCGAGTTCAATAACCACTTAATTTGATGAGTGCACACCTTTAAGAACCGTCCGTCTGCCTAGACCCAAGACACCCTGGCTTACTGAGGGAATAAGGGTAGCAATGAGGGGATCAAGATCGTGCGCTGTTGAGATTTAAAGCGACCAAGTCATTGGACGACCATGCTGTATATAAAGGTTTAAGAAACTTCACATTAATTCTTATAAGGAGAGTTTAAAAAGAATACATTGATAGGGTAGCATCACATAACAACCATAGAAAAACGTAGAAAACAGTAAACGATATCAATATTAAACATAATAAACATCCATCTATTCTAGAACACCTTTTATATGTAGAAAAAAAATTGACTTCTTGTCACCTGTTTTTCAAAATGACAGTTGTGATAATAACTTAACTCCCACTACTCTTGATTATTTTAGTTTTTCGTTAGTAAATATCTCATCAGTTAGTGAAATACTAAATTCATGTTAAATCTGCATTCGATTGTGATAATAGCTCATTGCAGGTGCTAAAATACTACAGTCCATTGATCATTCCTCACATTGTTAATATTTGTTCGAAAAGGGGGTACTTTCCGGAGGCTTGGAAGACATCATTGGTGAGCCCCATTGTGAAGGTTGCTGTTCCTACTTCTTATGGAGATTTGCCCCCGATAAGTCTTTTACCGGTGCTCTCCAAGACATTGGAGAGGGTTGTATATGACCAAATAAATAAATTTGTTTTAAAACATCATATTTTGCTTAAAAATCACTAAGGATTTAAAAAAACTTTGGAACTTCGGCAGCGCTTTCCAACATCTTGGACAAGATCGTGCGGGACTTAGATACTGGACAAATGTCAGCTTTAGTGCTCTTGGACTTTTCCAACGCATTTGATACTATAAATCACATCTTATTATGTGCTAAGCTTCATCAGTGTGGATTCTTAGGAGACCTAGCCTTAAAGTTTATCCAAAGTTATTTAACCGGAAGGCAGCAGAGTATGGTGTCTGGATGCATGATATCTTATCCAAGATCAGTTACCTCAGGTGTCCCCCAGGGATCAATTCTGGGACCTCTCCTCATTATCATTTACACTACGGATAATGTTAAGAGTCTGAGAGTATGTACTTATGAGGCGTATGTTGACGACATTCAACTACAATTAAGTTTTTGATCTCAAGAATTCCACTGTGCGGAATATCTTTTAAATGAGGAGCTTCAGAGAATATCTACCCTATCAAAACAACATAACCTTTTATGCTCAATTCAGACAAGTCCGTTGTTGTTTTCTTTGGCAGCAAACGAGCTATGTCTGTTAAGCAGATTATTAATATAAAGATCGATAACTTGATACTACCGATTGTAAGGACGGCGAAGTCACTTGGAGTATTGATCGATGATCAGCTGAAGTTTATTGAACATGTAAGCCATCTAATTCAAAATCTTTTATGAATCCCAGATTGCATATATATATACTTTATTGCAACAGACATATTGTCTATAAACCTGAGCAAGCTACTAGCTGAATCGTTAGTGTTATCTCAGTTTAACTACTGTAACTTTGTTTACGGATCATTTCTGACTTACCGCGAGAAGCTCCGAATACAGAAAGTTCAAAACTCACGTGTGAGATTTATATACGGATTAAGAAAATATAACCATATTACTCCACAGTTTAAGGAGTATCGATGGCTCTCAATGGCTAGCAGACGAGAACTTCATTTCGTGGTTTTTGTATATAAAATAATGATTAATAGCAAGAAAAACTTGTTCAAAGAAGACCAATTCATGATAGAACCACTCGCTGGAGAAATCTGCTATCGATCCCGAGACACTCGACAGCCCTCTTCCGAAAATCCTTTACTTATCAGGTTATTTACCTGTACAATAAACTACCCACCGAGCTACAGAGCCTTTGCGTTCCCTTTTAGGATGAAATATAAAAATGTTTGGTTCAGTCACAGTGAGTACTGCATCTCTGTTAAAAAAATTAATTATAAATAAATGTTATGTAATCTGTGTTGTTCTCATCTTGTCCTGTGTTATGTGTAAGAATAGCGTTAGTGCCAAACTTCGCCCTAACCAAGTTGGCTTTTGTATTTTATAAACACTGCATTTTATTGTTTTGTATTGCTTAAATTTAATAAAAGACGTTTATTATCATTATTATTATTTTCTGGGCCTGTTTGTTTAGCTTAGATAAACAAATAGAAGAGATAATTCCATATCAAGTTTTAAGTAGTATTTTTAATAAATAAAGCCCAGTTGTTTTACTTATATTGTGTTTATTTAATCAAAACTAACCTATATACAGATAGTTTCAATTGTTCAGTAATAAAATAACACGAATAAAATGAACAGCAACATACATACTTAGTCTAAGCGATAAGAGGAATAGTTTATTAAACAACCATAGTATTCATATAACTAGCCAAAACTTTAAAATGCAAGTAGCAAAACTGAAAAACTAGGCGAAAATTTTAAATGTTCTAAAATTCAAAGTCAATAAGTTACAATTGGTTTAAATTATTTGAAAATGAAACTTGAACTAAATCTGGGAAATCATTTGTGGGTTACCATAAGAAACGACTATATTGAAAACTAATATGTAAAAAAATACTTTCTACTTGTCTGATGAAAATGGATGTTATAGATATTCAAAGTACTACCTCAAAAAATATAGCTGTTCTTATTAAAATAATATTATAAGCTATTTATAAAATTCTGTTAAATGATTCAGATACATATTAATGCCGGATAACGTTTAACTAAACTGCCATAACATACTATTTCCGAGAATATTTAAACCTTTAAAGCCCTTTAAATGTCAACAGTTTTTCAAAAGTAAGCAATATTTGTTATTTATAAATGGCCTCACTCTAGAATCATTTCAGTTTTTAAACCCACCCACTCGAACTTACTTACTGTACAGCATATTTATATTCATTTTTTTATAATCCTGACAAGAATTTAAACTCGATTATTCAGAAATTTCAACTAAAGCATGAGCAATAACGCGGGGGCAGTAATCTTTAACAAAAAATAACTAGTATGTTAAATAAACAAATTATTTTTGTTTAGTAATTTCCACTAATTGATTTCAGTTTGGCAGCTGTTTCGACACCCGGTGTCTTTTTCAAAAACCAACTCCAGACTGATGCTAAATCTGGAATTTTTAGCAATAATAAACGGGTAAAATATCTACCTACTTAACCCATGCAGATATTAGGGATAAAGGTTCAACAATGGGTAGCCATTAAGTCCATTTGATCGTTCAATAAAATATTAGGGATTTTCCTCTTATAAAATCCTAGACTTCCCAATAATTTAACTTGTAACTTTTATTGGCTAAGGGTAGCATTTTAAATTGCTAAAACTGTGATTTGTTACTAGTAAGTGTTTGCGTAATTATAATCTGTTTTTTGTTGAGTATGTGAGGTTTTGTGTTCTTATATACGTTTATAAAAATAATTTAATTAATTTAATACCCGTTTGACCTATATATACTTTTTCACAAGAACCACCTTTTAATTTATATACCCCAGTTTTGGTCCTTATTTATATTAGACTTGTTATTCTTAATATATATCTATCTAAAGTATTATTTGTACAAAAAGCTACTTTATGATTGGTTTTTTAAGATATATCCCTATTTTAGTGCTGATTCTTCCCTTATATGTTAATGTGTTAAACTTAATATTGTCTTTTATATTAAAATTAGGATAAACCAAATTGAGTGCTTTTTTATTTACAATTTTGTTTATTATGGTTATGTTGTAACCATTATTAAAAAGAGGCACATTAAACAAAATTATGAAAAGTTGCCATCTTATGAATGAATGGGTGGTTTGGTGTTCATATGTATTGTTATTGTTATATCTGTATACAATGGTTATCATTATTGTTCCTGATTTTCAAATCTAAAAATTTTATGGACTTAATTTGCTCTGGTTCTAATGTAAACCTTATATTAATTATTATGTAATTTATTAATAGAATTTAGAATGAGGTAAAGTTGACTATCTGCGCTTGTGAAATAAGCCAAAATATCGTCAACGTATCTGTACCAATAAATAAACTTGTCTCTTACAGGGTGATTATGTATTATTTGTTCTATGTTATCAAGAAATATTTCAACTAAAATGGGACTTAAGGGTTACCCATTATTAAACCTTCTTTACTTAATAGATCGACCCATTAAATTCAAGGCACACTATCAACCAATCTAGTATGTCATTCTTAACAATAGGGTTGACTTTGTTTTTTACTAGCAAACCATCGAATTTCATAGCTTCAATAAAGAGGATACCCGAAAATAGGTTTTGCACGTCCAAATAAATTAAAATATCGTTATTTGGAATTATTATAACTTTAATATTATTAAATAATTCGAGGCTGTTTTTATACTATATTTAGGCTTGAAGTTACAAAATTTACTGATAATTTCTGTTAATTTGTTAGGTACTCGGTGTGCTGGAGCTGCTACATACGTCACTACCGGTCGAATGGGCAGATTGTCTTTGTGTAACTTAATAAAAGAATATAGCTTCCGTGCTTTTGTCTTCATTGCGTTAAACTGTGTTATTTTATGACTATATAAATTACTGTCTGTAATTCTGTTTTTAATCAATTTTTGAAATATATCTGTGGGATCCTTGTCTACTTTATCTTCCCTAGTGAAAATAATATTATTTAGTACAATTTTATCCTTAATATTTTTAACTAAACTATAATTATTTCGAAGTTGAGCAGGAGACAAATCTAAAGTTTATCCCTATATCGCATTGAATTTTTCTACAACTTTTTCGATTAATTGCATTTTTTACGTTGATTTTTAAAACAAAATTATTTGGACGCCATTTTCTTCGGCCATCTTGAATTCGTACTACAACTATACTAGTTTATGCCTATATCACACTTAATGCTTAGATAGATTAGATAAATTTGAAATTTATCTTATATTCATATCAAAATATTACCAGTTCACTATGTATCACATGATTTTTGTGCAAAATTTGAGAAAATTGGATAATTCGTTTTTTAGTAATATTTTTTTTTTACTTTTGACCAAGCCCTCATCTTGTTTCGGCATATTGGATTTTCATCAAAATATTATCAGGTTATCACCATATCATCCTTAATTTTTTACTTAAGTCTGAAATCACTCTGATGAGTAGTTTTTAAGCTACGCCGCGAAGTAACAGGTTGATAAAACATATTTTTTGGCATCTAGGGACGCGGAAACCTGAAAATATGTAAAAACTGGGAGTGTGATTTATTTCACTACCATTCGGTTCCACCATCCTTAATTAGTACCGTAGTTTTACTAGTCGCTCTCTATACCACGATTAGTTATGGCACATAATTTGAAATCAGTCCATTAAGTAGTTTTTTCAGGCTGAATTTTTAAATATTTTATTAAGTCGCCATTGTGTTCCGCCATCTTGGATTCGTACTAAAATTTTACCAGTTGATTCGTACATAATACATAATTTGTATGCAAAATTTGAGATAACTTGGATGCGTAGTTTTTTACTAATACATTTTTTAACATTTCACTAGGCCGCCATTATGTTTTGCCATATTGGATTTTTACCCAAATGTTTCCAGGTCGTGCCCATATGACCTTTAATTTTTGACCAAAATTTGATATCAATCGGTTATGCAGTTTTTTAGCTATGCCGCGAAGAGACCGGCAGACAGACAGACAAATCGACGGAATTGAGAAAAGATGCTTTTCGGCATCTAGAGACCCTGAAACGTAAAGATGTGAACAAGTTTCGGAGGGTGATTTTTTCACGATTACACTACTTTTCTTCTACGAGGAAAGTAAAAATTTTTAGCTTCAAAAATAGATTTTATAGTATAGTTGTGATAGTCTGCACTAAGCGAAATAATTTTAGTGAATTTTGTTTATCAATTATCCGTCTTGAAAAATAAGCTCATTTTATGAAATATCAGTGAATAAAAATATTTTTCACCAAGATATTGTTCCTTTAAGCGTCTAGACTTTAGATAATACCATAATTTCTTATAATTTTTAAGTTAATATTTATAAGTATAAAAAAATACATGCTACGGCCGGTTTAGGAGTATGCATCGTGATGGCTTAGCGCTCTCCTCTCGAAGCTCTATTTTAAACATTAAATTAAAATTATTAATAACAAAGAAAGAATTCCTGGACTTTTTTATTAGACATTTCTTCCTCTCTAAGAATATTTTTTTTTAAATTTCTTAAATCTTAGTAGCTATTTGCAAAAAAAACCAGACTCCTTTGCTGTTAATTCTAGCAGTAGCAAGAATTAACACATTACGAACTAAACGAGCAGACAAACTTCTATTTCTAACATATTACACAACTTTTTAATTTTAATTATTAGTTACTTTTTTCTGGCCTTCTTTGTTTATTCGACTATTGTTACTTATATACATACGGTTTCTTGATTATGATTTGTGTTCATTGTTTTATGTTCACTAGAAACTAGAATATTTTTTGTTTTTTCGTATTGTACCAAACAAAAAGTTGTTTTGTTTTACGTATATTAAAATAAATGAAATTAAGAGTTTTTATTTGTCAGTTGGATTAGTAAACAAAAGTTCAAATAAATTATTATTATTGTATTGCAACTTACAACCATAAACATATGACGAAGTGCTAGTTCAGATATTAATATCAAAATATCCAGACAGCCAAAAAATTTCTCCAACATAAAACCCTTCACGTGAATCATATAATAACTGCAATCAGAAATAGGAAGGATTAAAAACTTGGAAAATTTAATTCAAGAACTAACACGCTAAACCAATCCTGTAACTTCACCAAAAAGTTGCAGTTATAATCCGACCGGGGCACATTCCTGTCTTATTCACTGTCGGCAATGGAAAAGTTGTCTGAGCTAATTTTAATTTACAGAAAATCCATTAAACCTGCCGCTTTGCACTTAACGTTTTAGTGTCTCAGGGTTGCAATGAAAGTGCTTAATTAATACTCCTCCTGTATCAGTTAATGGTTTATATGTTTTGCTTTTCTTCTTCTTGTTACTTCCCTCGCAAAAGGAATAATATATAGAATATAAAGAAACCAACATTTTTGGACGTATAATCTAAAATTCTTGCACAAAAATTGAAGGTTAGTTAGGTTAAATCAAGTATTGTGTAGAAATAAACTGGTAATTTTGGTACGGATCCAAAATGAAAAATATATAAATAATTACACATAAAACGTCCGTACGCAGCACAATAACTCTTTTAAGGCCCACTTAAAACATACGTAGAGCTTTATTGAATAATGCAAAAATCCCAGGACTAAATAAACCTGTTGATTTTTAACAGAATTTAGAAAATCAAATTTATGGAAAAAATCACAGCCATAGATTTTCGTACGCAGAATACGGGAAAAATAAAACATCCAATTAACTTAAGAAAAAAAAATCAATTTCGCAGAAGCACCCCAATATCGCTGCTGCTTCTACATGTTTGAGATTAAGAATGACTAACATTCTCAGAGTTCCAAACGTGCGTTTTGGGCGGTTACCGCGAAAAGCGAACAAAACTGGCGTGTTTTTTTGGCCGAAAATCAGTAGCTTCAAGTCAGTCGTAAAGTTAACACGTATAGTACCGAAGCCATCGATAAAAATTTTTCTTTCCGCGGAAGATGCATGCCGGAGCTTCTTTCTGAAATGTTGCTTAGCACTTAGCTCTAAAGTAAGATTTTTACCCGTGGGTTCGCCAAGGAGTCGTACGTCCTAATGACCATGTATGCATACAGCTTACTGGGGTAATCAAACGAGCAGAAGTTTAATTTGGTACCTTAAATTTCCGTGTAGAAAACAGTCTACAGGCAGGTAACCAAATTTTAGTAAACACTCTGCAATTCGAAGCTACAGGTTAGTTTTTGTGTTTATTTATATTTGTGCTTAACTATTTTTTTTTTCGAAATCTTTCAAGTGATTTTAAGAGTAAACAGGTGCTGCCAAAAATTCCCTGGAAGTGTTTGAAAATTCCTGAACTTTCAATTCTTAGTCTTCAGCAGTGTTAACTTTAACTCGTTTCAATTTGTTTTAACCAGTGAATTTACTTTCATTTATTAAACCAAGCAATTTCTATTGACTTTGAAACATTTAATAACTTATTTGAACATTTAAGTATTTTTGTAACTGACTTGTGTAATAATTTTGATGCAATTTAATTATGATATAATTTAAATGGCTTAACTGATCGCCACCCCTTGTAGGCTATATTAGTGTTATCTGACAAAGTATCTCCAAGTTCGCGACCCTTTTATTTATTAATTTGCGACTTTTGTTTTCCAGTTTCTAATCAAACATATGTTTCTTAAACTGCGAGCTATATATTTCAGTTTTAATCTAACAAAGCTCAAGTAATTGCTATTAAACGTAAAGGATATTTTGCTTTAAACTATTAATGTTAATTTACATTTGTTAATAACAATTTAAAGCTTCCGAGTTCTACCTTAATTGAGTCGAGCTTCTCATTTATGACATACCGAAACTGTAACTAATAAAGGTTCTCTCCTTAGTTGGATGGTTCCTAGAAATATTTATCACATAAGACTTGTAATAATAAAGTGCATGTACATAGTTTTCCAAAATTAGGGCATGTATAGGTTAGGATAGTATTTAGCTATTGAAACTTACGAGCTCTGTTAACAGTAAAGGCTTGTCTGGAGTAAGTGCATTAGAACAACCGTGTTTTATTATAAACAATTGAATATTTGAATTTATTTATTATTTAGCCAGTGCATGATAATTAATGTGCATGTTGTAGTGGTATTTTTTATCTACCATACATTAGAAATTTTGCGAGTAACATTTTCGAGGCCCGTGGAATAAGAAATTATTTATTTTTATTGTTGTAATCTGATTAAAAGCTAATACCAACATAAAAAAGAACTTTACTAGATCCGACCAGATTATTAAATGAGCTTAAGAGATTTAAGACGGATTTTAAAACCTGGCTGGTACCCACTGATATCACTCAACCGTGAGCTGTTACGTTTTTTTGGGTCTTGGTGAACTCAAACTCTGCAACTCTCTAATTTTTCTCTTATAGAATTCTGAGACTGACGCTAGAACCCTAGTGTCTCTTACATTTATGATATTTCTATCGGAATGCTCGTATTCATAACTGAGTATAAATAATGCTGGACGAATTAAAAATACCTCCTTTCTAGTTATGGTAGATACGGATTTTATCAAATGTGTGGAAATGTACGTTTATGCTCTTCTTGTGCACTAAAGTACTGCTTCTTACTGACGAACATGTTAAGGAGGGTGATTCAGGTAAATGCATCTCTAAAATAATTTAATGTTTTCTGAATTATATTTCTTATCTAAAGCTATAAAAAAAGAGAAACAAGTATTTTTAAGATATAATCTAAATTAATGTCATTCCAAACAATTTTGGAATAATATTAGAAAATATAATATTAAGGAAAAAGAGTTGAAATCTGTGAGTGAATTTCCTTCAGCTCAAAATTTAAATAATTATTTTATAAATTCTTCAGGTAATTTGTTGCATGATAAAGACTCAATTATATTTTACGCAACACAAATGTAATTCAAATTATAAATAAAAAACCTTTCACTTTAAGTACGGTATCATATTATGACATTTTAAAAATTATATGTGATACTAAAACAAAATCATGTAGTTTTAATGGTATTACATAAGACATCTTTTTGTTTAAGTGATTGCTTAGATGCTCTTACTCATATTATTAATACGTCAATATTAAGTAATTATTTTGCAAATACATGGAAAATTAGCACCATTATTCCTATACCAAAAGTATATAATGAACGTGAAGTTTGCGATTTTCATCCTATTTTGTTACTTTCAATAATATCTAAAATTCTTGAAAGAGTTATATTTAACCAAATTATAGATTAAATTGATACCTATAATATTTTACCAGACAATTAATCTGGTTTAAACAAAAAATAGGACCACTGCGTTACTTACTAAATTAACAGATGATACCTTAGAAAACTGGGATACTGAATTTGCTAGTAATGTAATATTACTTGATTTAGCTAAAGCTTTTAATTATTTAAATCATGAGATGCTTTTAGTCAAACTTAAATACATAGGTTCAGTGACAAAACACAGTCATTGGTTTATTAATTACCTTTCTAATCGTAATAAGTTTACTAGAATTTCTAACGAATACAGATTTGACACTTCTAATATGCTATCGATACATAAAGCAGTACCTCAAGGATCTGTACTTGGCCCACTGCTTTTTATTATTTACAGATTTGGTTTTTATTTATCAATTAAACATGGCAACCTTTTAGCATTTGCAGATGACACTCATCACTTATCATAAAATTAATTTTGAAAATATAATACATTTTGTTAATTTAATAAATGAAGACCGTTTCAGTATATGTAAAAACATTAAAAACCACGGATTATAAATTAATGTAAATAAATCTAAATTATTATAAATTGGTCCAAAAAATGTTGCTTTTTAAAATAAAGATCAATTCTAATTTTAAAATTATTCATAAGAGTAATACTATTCCTTTAGTAACTTCAATGAGAAATCTTGGTGTTGTTTTTGATCAAAATTTAAATTTTAATGACCATATAAAAGAAATCCTTAAAAATGCATATTTTAAACTAAGAATTTTTTACAATTTTAAAGATTTTTTTAAATATTAATACTAAACTAAAACTTGTATAATAGCAGAAATATATAATTTCTGCAGGTGCAAAACGGAAAAATACAAGAAGAATTGCTTTCGATTATGTCACAGGATACCCCTCCTGCGATCATGATTTCTGGGCCTCTACCCTCATCCTGCAGGCTTGTACCCAGGGAGATCTGAAATAACAGATTGCTCGATATGACAAAATCGAAAACGAAACGTCTATCATACTGAAACAGTACTACAAGTTAAATGTAACATTTAGCACCACCTATCGGGGCTCCGGTGATTTCCGGCTGCAAACCCATAGGTAATTTAAAAAGTATGTACTAGCACCATCATGCGGAGAGTAGATACTAAAAATTGATAAAAATGCGCTCTCACACATCTTTATCAAAAGTTCTTGGCCGGAAAAGATATATGTATAATAGCAGAAATATATAATTTCTGCAGGTGCAAAACGGCCTACAAGAAGAATTGCTTTCGATTATGTCACAGGATATCCCTCCTGCGATCATGATTTCTGGGTCTCTACCCTCATCAGGCAGGCTTGTACCCAGGGAGATCTGAAATAACAGATTGCTCGATATGACAAAATCGAAAACGAAACGTCTATCATACTGAAACAGTACTACAAGTTAAATGTAACATTTAGCACCACCTATCGGGACTCCGGTGATTTCCGGCTGCAAACCCATAGGTAATTTAAAAAGTATGCACTAGCACCATCATACGGAGAGTAGATACTAAAAATTGATAAAAATGCGCTCTCACACATCTTTATCAAAAGTTCTTGGCCGGAAAAGATATATATATAATAGCAGAAATATATAATTTCTGCAGGTGCAAAACGGCCTACAAGAAGAATTGCTTTCGATTATCTCAGAGGGTACCCCTCCTGCGATCATAAGCCTGTGACATAATCGAAAACAATTCTTCTTGTAGGCCGTTTTGCACCTGCAGAAATTATATATTTCTATTATACATATATATTTTCCGGCCAAGAACTTTTGATAAAGATGTGTGAGAGCGCATTTTTATCAATTTTTAGTATCTACTCTCCGCATGATGGTGCTAGTGTATACTTTTTAAATTACCTATAGGTTTGCAGCCAGAAATCACCGGAGCCCCGATAGGTGGTGCTATATGTTACATTTAACTTGTAGTACTGTTTCAGTATGATAGACGTTTCGTTTTCGATTTTGTCATATCGAGCAATCTGTTATTTCAGATCTCCCTGGGTACAAGCCTGCCTGATGAGGGTAGAGGCCTGATCGCAGGAGGGGTACTCTGTGACATAATCGAAAGCAATTCTTCTTGTAGGCCGTTTTGCACCTGCAGAAATTATATATTTCTGCTATTATACATATATCTTTTCCGGCCAAGAACTTTTGATAAAGATGTGTGAGAGCGCATTTTTATCAATTTTTAGTATCTAAACTAAAACTTGTTGATTCTTTCATTCTAAGTGGTCTTAATTATTATAATTCAATTTAACATAAAAGTATCAGTTCTAATGATAAACATAAATTACAAGTTTTTCATAGTAATTGTATCAGGTATGCAACTGGTCTTATAAAAAAACGATCATATATCTCCAATTTTTAATAGATTTAAATTTCATCAAACAAAAAAATATAAATCTTATAAATATATATGTTCTATAATTTATAATAATATTCCTTATGAAATAAAAATCTCAAATTTGAATCATCAAAAACATCAAACTTATTAATCGTGAGGTAGGATTGGAAGACTGATTACTCAGTAATCAAAATCCCACCTTTTGTACCATCTAGTAGGTGATCTTTTATCTACTTTTAGTTAGTTTTTTTACATAGATAATATTGAATTATAATATTTTTATTTTTATTTATACGTATTTCAATTACCTGGCGCAAATAAATTATTAAAAAATATGCACTGAGTTAGTCAATAAATTGAAATATAATATATATTGTATTTTATTAGAATTAGAGACCTAAAATACTTTTACAAAATTTACCTTTACTTTATCTCATCATTGATCCACTGTACATTTCACATCAAAATTCATCGAATTAAATATATTAAGTCCATCCTAAAAGGGCTAAAATAAAGTCATTACAATAAAATATTGCTGTTATATGCTCTTTAAACTAGTATTTTATCTATAGTTTGCACTATTAAGTTTCTCTAAGGAAGGGCCATACGGGAGATTATATTTCAAATACGGCTTGTACCATTTTAATGTGCCCATTTTATTTATTAAACTAGAAATGCAAATATTATACTAGTTTTTATTAAGTCACAACCAGAACCAAAGTTAAATAAAAGCTCTATTCTAAGTATTCTCGATTTTTAAATCTTGTCCATAATCAGGTAAGGCGGCATCAATTATCCATTTTTGAGTTGTAAACTTACTTCCCTAAGCATTAAACTTGCACTGTTAAACAAAAGTAGTAAAAAAGCAGCTTAATACGTGATGGTAAAAAATGGCTTAGAAAGCCGAAAACTTTGAAGGCAGTAACGTCCTATAACTTAAGAATAATAGGCGACTTGAATGAAGTTCTAACTCTAAAATAAAGTACTTGGATAGATTATTTGAGGGGTAACTTCAGATTACTTTTAAAGGAAGTTTTTTAAAAATAAAGTTCTTGTGATAAGGTCAAGAAATGTGTTTCATCATTCTTATTTTAAAAGTAAACTTTGACGGCTCGGAAAACTTCCTTTCCGACAGATTAATTAATGCATAGTGGTCCTTTATTATTAAACTTTTTACTTTGTAGTATATATAGATATTTTTGTATACAAACTAGTGTTAGAAATAATACCGAAATAAATCTGATATTACATTTTTGTTGTTGTTGTAAGCCCATACATGTTTTAAAGTAAAGTTTTGAATATTTTAACTTCTCAACCTGAATTGGTGGTGATTTTAGCTGAGGTTTCTGTTGCTTTGATTTCTTCCATTCAAGGTCCATGGAAATTCATCGTGCAGTTATAGATGAAATTTTCGAAAGTTATTTCAAGTCGACACTATCTAAACCCATAAATAACTATAATTTGCAAAATGTATGTCTCGAATTTCAGTAATCGATGAATTTCTATTACTAAGTCTGATTCCAATATATATCATAGTGTATTCATTCCATTCTATTAGTTTTATTGAAATTTAATCACTTTTCGGCACAAGAAATCCTAGTCTGGCAGTTTGGAACGTTTCCAAGGGAGACCCGAAAAATCAACATCTTGTTGATTATTTCGATATCTGTTCGATACGGAAGACTAACTTTTAAGCTAGTTTAATAACAACCTAAATATTTGTATGAAAGCAAATCATAAATTGGGATTATACAAATTATATATTTTTATTTAGATTGCGGCTGCGGTGTGAAAAAAAATTAAAAACGGAGTGGATAATCTTTTTACTGAATGTCTCCGAAATGAAAATTTCAGGCAAAAAATAAAAATGTTCTTTCGTTGTATAGGCTTTTTCACATTATAAAACATATATATTGTATAAGTTTTACTTGTGGAATTTGATTTAAAATATAACAAGCTTTTTTGTTTAAATAGTTTTACTCATGATTAGCGATTAAAAAATCATTCCTCAGAGATGTTGGTTTTCTGACAAGAAAAGCTTTTTCCAATTAACTGTTTAAAAATTCTTTAAGACTTTTTTTATCTTTACAACTGAGTATGTACAGAATGCCAATTAACTAATGTTGCTCAATTTGGGAAGAGATATGTTTCATAAAAATTAATTTTTGTACGTATGGAAGGATACAATGATCCTAATTGTTATATTAATTATATTAATATAATTGTACATTTTGCTGCATCGACAAACATTAAGAAAAATTAAGCGAAGGTTTAGCAGTGTTTAAATGTGTATGATATACATTGAACAGTTTAGGAAAGATTAAACAATATATAATAAATTTATCTTTATATAAAGGTATCTCAAAAACGAAGAGTTGGCGGACCATTTTAAAAAGTATAACGTTTTACTCTAAATTTTTATGAAATAAATAATCGGCTGAAATAAAGAAAAGCCGTTAAAATTTCTTGTAGACAATTTAAAATGTATGTAGGTTAGCAAAAAAATGTGTCTGACTTACTTTCTAAAAAAAAAATTTCAAAAGTGCAAAACAGCTGCAATATTTATGTATTTATATATTTACTAAAAAAACTGCTTTACAGGATAAATCCCAACTACAACGCAAATATGTAACCACAGATTTATAAATTGTACAAATGTATGTCTAAAAAAAAAATGAAGCTATTAAATTCAGCAGACCTAATAATTGTAGTATAATATTTAAAATAACACTAACAACAATAAAAGTATAATATTAAGAAATCAGAACAGTCAATTATGTTATTCATAATTAAAAAAAAATAAAAATAAATAATCAATTTCTACAATCTGCGCTGAAGTTTTTCGGGTTTCTCAATGTGAGTATTATACTAAAGTGTCCATTGACTGAACGTAAGAGTTACATATTTTCAATACCTTAATATCCTTAAAATCTCTGGTGCACCTTATAATAAAATCATACATCTTTGGGGCCTCCGCAGAGATTTTGTTCGCGTATAACAGAAGTGACGGCGCTCCGTTTTAGAAATAATTTAGATGGAAAAACCATAAGGCGTATAAATTCTTTGTTAAACAAGAACGGTAATTGACAAATGCCTTGTATAATTACCTTTTTTTGTTTCATGTTTTGTAGTAATAGTAAATTTTGGTTGACGTGATATTTGATCTATTGAGATCATTCTATAATTTTTTGCTAAAAACCACAATTTTTATGACTACAACCGAAATGTATTTTAATTTTGCATGATTTCTGTTAAGTAAAGTGGCCTTTATCCGGAATTTTCCTCGTAACGAATTCCTCGTCAGATTCTTGAATTGATGCATAATATACATAGGTGAAAGGGAAATGACAGCAAATATTTTATCCGGTAAAGTACAAGTAATTAAAAAAAAATAACACTTTTATAACAGGGAACTAATATCTAAGGGCTGATTTTGGCGTTACAGATATTATAAAATTTAAGGCGGGGACATTAAAATTTTGCTCTTTGAATGTCGCACAAATAATCATTTTAAACGCTAGTTTTATCTAATTTATTTAAATTAGAAAACCAATGCTATCGAATAAATAAATTATAACAAATTAATAATTTTTTTAATTTTGCACCACCTACTAATAAAAACTGAATGCACATAAATCAACTTTTTTACAAATCATACGATACACTAATGTATTTCAGGGTGGCAACGAGAAAGTTAGTTCGATTCGTTTCCTTTTTCTCGTACGAGATACAAATAATATTTTATAGATATACAAATAATATTTTATCGTTCCTTTATCTAAAAAATACTTTGCTATAATATAGGTTGTTCCAGCTACCTATACAAAAATAACACCATAGCAGAAATCTCAGCGCCAGAATTCTCAGATACAAATAAAGCAGTTTTTTTGCTTCACAGCCTAATGTTTCTGCCCGTTTACAGTAGCAAAAACAGATTATGTGACAAGTATTTTAGTATTTATTTCGTGTTGCTCGATTGTATTGTGCGTTTTAAAGTAAGGGTGGTCATTTAATGGTTAAATTTCACTAATCACCAAATAACAACCAAAATTGTCCACCACGTATAGATTTTGAATTATAAAATGTATCAGTTATTTTTATTTTGTTCCAACATTTTTATAATGTTTAAATATTTTTATACATTTTGATGCATGAATATATAACTCGGTAACCGTTGATCATAAAATTATGGGAAAAAAATATTTGTGTGTAAATCGGCCAAAGGAAATAACTGGAAACTATTTTCAAGTTCGACAAATGGCCGCTAAGGGGCGTAACAGCAACTCAAAAATGGAAATGCCAATTTTGTCTTGAATTTTCCTATTTAAGGTTTCTCAAAAATATAAGCATTAGATTCTTCAGGTAATTATGCAAGTTTTTACCATTTATCATTTTTTTTTCTATTTTCAATAATAAAGTGGTGGGGGAAGGTTAAACTTTTTTTCTTTTAAACGTTTATATATCTGTTTTGGATTAACCGGTTACATTGAACTTAGAAAGTAGTTAGAAAGTTAGAAGTTAGTTAGAAAAAAGAGCTTTTTTCTGCTCTTCACTTAGAGCTATTAACTGTGCCGTAATGATTGTATTAGTGGTCACTAGATGGCGTTTTTTCGCAATTCTTCAAATAATACGAATTTTCTCAAAAAAATATGACTTTTTTGTCATAATTTAATCTAAAGTTGTAAAATGCACCGAATAGTCAAATAAAAAATCCAGGTCCGTATTTAAATTAAAAAAGTTGGTGATGTTCGCCCGAATCCGACACGTCGAATTGAAAACCTAACCTCACCAATTTGTAGAGAAGAGAAAGTGACAATGATGAAGTGATAATTATTTTAATTTGTCATTTCAACTAAGCCTACAATTATAGAAAAAGTTATTTTTTGTGTGTTTTTTTTAGTTTTTCTATAATTGTAGGCTTAGTTGAAATGACAGATGAAAATAACTTTTACTTTATCATTGTCACTTTCTCTCCTCTACAAATTGGTGAGGTTAGTTTTTCAATCCGACGTTTCAGATTCGAGTGACCACTAACATTTTTTTTAATTTAAATACGGATCTGGACTTTTTATTTCACTATTCAATATCTTTTATAACTCTGGATTAAATTATGACAAAAAAGTCATAACATACATTAGATTTTTTTTTTGAGAAAATCCGTATTATTTGAAGAATTACGAAAAATCGCTATCTACTGACCACTAATAGGATCATTACTGTACAGTTAATGGCTCTAAGTAAAGAGCAGAAAAACTCTTTTTTCCAACACCAAGCTTAATGTAATTGGTTCATCCAAATGAGTTATAAACGTTTGAAAGAAAAAAAAGTTTAACCTTCCCCCACCACTTTATTATCGAAAATAGAAAAAAAAGACAAAAAGTTCATATCTGCCTGAGGAATACAATGCTTATATTTTCGACAAGCCTTAATTGGGAAAATTCAAAAAAAAATCGGCATTTCCATTTTTGATTTGCTGTTACGCCCCCTGGCAGCCATTATTCGAACTTAAAAATAATTTCCAGTTATTTAATTTGGCCGATTTACCCATAATTATTTTCTCCCCATAATTTTGTAATCAACAGTTATCGAGTTATGGTCAGAGGCCTTTCTTAACGGATCACCCTATTTATAATTTGAAATCAAGAAAAAAAATTAAGATATTCTAAAGATGCAGATTTTATTTGCAATAATTTACATGAAAATACATTTATAGTAAGTCTTTCGTAGATAACTTTTTAACAAATGCTGACTTTCGTTTATATTCCTGATCGCTTTCTCTCATAAGAATCAAACAATAATCCCCCATCACTGGTGGATCTGATCTGCCTTTGTAGCGTTGCCCCATTGTTAGTAAATCTTATATCTTGATAGAACCTTTCTCCTTGCTCGTCACTAACTGCACCCAAATTTTCGGGAAAAAAATGTAAATGGAAGTGCAAGAAGTATATTTTAAGAGACATGCAAGAGCCCCCCCCCCCCCCCCGACCAGTGATTCTTCTGAAAGTTGTTCGTAGTTTTCTACTTTTTTATTTCCTAAAAACTCCGGAACAATCCTTTTATATTAGGTATATTTGTTACGTTAGCTTGGCTTGGAATAAAATAATCTCTCTAAAGCTATTCTTTTACTTTGTAATGGCTGTATGTTGCTCTACTGCCCCAAAGACAACGAAAACAGCAATACTTGGTATTGCACCCTGAAGCCCTATTAACACCACCTGGCACTAAAGTAGCTATAACTGTTTCCACTACTACTCTTTAAGGGTTTTTACGTATTTATTACTAATAATCCTACTACTTTGGGTTACACGTTTTTAAGTATTATATATGTATTTGTTACTGCGAATAATACTTTATTATAGTAATTTCCTATATAAAGTAATTATATAATTACTACTACCAACGAAATTGACTCCAAAGTCGTCATTTCTTTTCAGTGACATAATAGTAATTTCCCAAAGTTACTCCTTCTAATCTGCTTGCTAAATTACAACTTTTAAGTATTAGAACCTTCCTGAACCTTGCAGCGACAACTCCATTACCTCCAAATGTACTCCTATAAGGTATTACTATAAAGTAAAACGAGTCGTTGCAGAGTAGAAAAAGTTATTATATTTATTATATAAATGTTAGTTTAAACTGGCTATTACCAGCCTTTATTCTTCGATTGCAACTTAGAAGTAAGAATTACAGTAATTATTTACTACAAGGAAAGTACTACCTCTTGTACTTGAGGTTCCGGAGATAGGGTTCGCTGGTACGAGATTCGGTCTACAGTGACGTTATAAGGACAGTGGCGACAATAGAAGACCACCAGCCATATTGACGCAAAATTTCTAAAGGTTTAAATGGGCGCAAACATATTATCGTTAGTTTTTCTCAAAATGTGACTAAATTAATCTACTTTAACACATTAATATAAGAAAATTGGCCAACTAAAAGGTTAATCAATGAAATTATTATTAGTTTCAATCTGTAAAGAGTAATATGCCGCAGAAAAAATTTAAAATTTACTTTACACCGACAACTTATGACATCGTCGGTTGTAAATGTAGCGATATATTAACGCTTTACTCTAATAATTTATGCGAACTATCTAGTGCAAACTTACTTTTTCATTTAGATTTTTAACAAATAACAATGTATGTGCAAGTGATTAATGACAGTAGTCTCCCAAGTAAATTTAGTAATGTAGTATCTACTGAAGAAGGCCTACAAAATAAAGTTTCTTTTATGCTAATCTTTAAGAGCTTCTACCTCAAATTGAGGTGCTAAATAAAGTAAAACATACACTAAGACATGAAACAATATTGTCTTTTACAGCAAAATAAAACCAAAATATAATAATCTGCAATATTTAATAACTTTTCTTGCAGTAAACTTAAACTTAAAATATTTACGGTCACAGTCATTTATATCACAAACACTTTAGAATTACAAGCAAAAAGCAGGTGAACCAGGCTTAAACACATTTCTCCATATAGCTTAGAACTTATTGATTGAATCCATATTAATTTTAATAATCACAAAAACTGATAAAATAATACACTAAAACAAGAAACTTCATAAGAAACCCATATAGGCAAAATGTAAACAAAACGATTTTAGCAGCAATATAGCCGAATCAATCCAAAAATGGTTACCCTGTTGTCGCCACCGTCCTTATAAAGTCACTGTAATTCGGTATACAGCCATTAAACTCCATTATATTCGGTCCGGATTTGTCAGTCTCAATTAGTTGTGTATGTGTTGTAGACCATAACCTACGAGTAACAAGTTAAAATAACATAACATGGTTATTAAAAATTTTAAAACATAAAGCGGTATTTTAAGAAAACACCGTAATGTACTACATTAGTGTTCAAGACAAAATAAATGGGTATAAGTGACAGCTGCATATTTAAAGAATCCAAATCTATAAAAGCGTATGGGGGCAGTCGTAGACCCTTGATGTTAAGTAATCTTTTCACTAAAGAAATGCAGCTAACTTCAAAGTAAAATTCCAATAGAACGCCATTGTTTATTTTCATCTCCCCTATAAAAATTTAGCGATGATTTTTTTTATGAGTATAAAGATTAAAAATACACACATTAAACATCAAGTTAACAAAAGAATAACTCTTTATAATAAGATATTTAATGATAATTACTATTTAAACTAGTCCAACATTAAATTTTTGAGATTTAAATTGGCCGATATATTTGACCAAAATGTTAATAACGTTAATAACGAATTTCAAAAGCGCGTCATTTTTTTGCGACTATCATCACCATATTCCCCAGAGAAATTGCCTGCGTTTTAATTTTAGGTCCTTAGCATAGCTAAGTGAAGCGCATGTATCCTACCTCAACAACTAATAACGTATCCTATATACGCTTTACACCATTTCCCCAATTTGAGTGTTTGTAGTTGCCTGTTTTGTTTGTGTTAAAAAGAAACATACATATTTTTCAAACGGATTAAATAAAAACAGAAATAAGGAAGTAACAAAGAGGGTGAATTATTTCTATTCGGCTACTTAAATGGAACCATATAATTCCGTACTATCTACGTAATAGTCACAGTCACAATTACATGTTATTCATGAAATAGTTAACCTAAAATTGGTCCCCATTTTGGCAACAATTACGTAGTCTCAGCTTAAACAGAACGTGGTGACACCAAGTTCTGGTTACTTCATCAAAAATACTTGCGGTAACAATGACGTATTCATGTTTAAAAGTGCTACTTGGGACAGTCCTATGATTTTTAAGTCACCACATATCTGCCACTTATACATATCACAGCTTATTGTACATACTTTCATATGTTTCCATTATCTCAACTGTATGCGCAAGAGGAATAGAAGGTCTTTTGTTGCCACTATGGAGCAGAATTGCTTTTAAACTTGTTTTAGAAGAATCTCTAAATAAGCTCCATTTGTCCGGGTTATGCGCAAAGTCTAATTTTCCCATAACACTATTTGGATTAACAGAAACACAACAATTTACTCTGCATAGCAAAAAACGAAGATATTTTCTGGTTACTGTTCCTAAATATTGTAACGTTGGTTCTAGTGGCTAGTAAATTCCATTCTTGTAATCTTGAACCTAATAGTTCAGCATGCTCTTTGGACAGTGAAGATCCCGAACTAGATCATAGAATTCAGCTTGTTGGAATAAAAGCGGTGCTTTTGCTTCATTTTCAATTTGCCTGGGGCGCTGGAACTCGAATTTAAAATTTTTTAATTCCAACAAATTTTACTTTTTAAATAATGTGATTAAAATACCTGTTAATTTTGGCTGAAAAAATTATAACTCAAAAATATTACGGGTTAGGGAGTTTTTACCTTCATTTTCGCATATAGCTACCAAAAATTTAAAAAAAATGTCTTTTACACCACAGTCGCAAAATAGCTGTAAACTATTAAATTAATTAAGTAAAACAATTTTCAAGAAATTTCACCAAAACTAAATATTATTAGTTAATACTATTCAATATGCCAGGCTACATCGAACTCGATACATCTTATTGAAAAAGGAAATTAAATTTCCCAAAACCAATTAAGTTTTCAAATCGACAAACATGCAAAACTTTCTACTATAAACCGCTTCTAGGTTAGTAGTGACTGGGCACATTGCTATTCGCCCTGAGACATTAAAGCGACGAGTAAAAGGCCTGGACTTTAATGAGTTTTCTTTCTGTAAATTAAAATTGTCCTGGCAGCTGGAAACTTTTCAACTTTCCTGACATTTTACAAAATAAAAATTGTAAAATTTCTTTTTCAATTTCCATCAGGTATTCTTATAAATTTTGTTAAGATTTTTTGACAGCTATTTCTGGACAGTTTTAAATATAGTGCAACAAAATAAATATCTTTTCCCTTATATAAAACTATTAGTGAGTCAAAATTTTGTAATACAGTATTACCTTTGTATATATATATATATATATATATATATATATATATATATATATATATATATATATATGACAAAGGTTGTTATTGTTTAACTTGTTATTGCATACAATTTGAAGTCAATCAATTAGGTAGTTTTTTCAGGTTGAATTTTTAAATAACTTATTAAGCTGCCATCTTGGATTCGTGCCAAAGTTTTATCAGTTGATTCGTACATAATACTTGATTTTTTTGCAAAATTTGAGATAAATTGGATAAGCATTTTTTTAGTTATATTTTTTTTAACATTCCACAGTTCATATTGGATCTTTACCAAATTGTTACCAGGTTATCTCTATATAACCCTTAATTTTTGACCAAAACATGAGTCTTCTCCGTCGTAGGTAACGATAACCTAGTGCCAAGATTAGTAGCGGAAAATTTAGTAAAAAGGGGAAGGAAAACGTTAATGCTACATTCACTAGAGTTAGAAGGGCTTTGATATTTAAATAGACGGAATGTGGAGATTTTTTATTTTTTGGGATGGTAAATATTAAAATGATCGGTGAAGTCCATTATCATATTCTGAGTCACATCTACGACGCAAAAATTTTGGCAAGTTTTTTTATTAGCTCTTTTATTCATCAGGTATGTAAACATCTTCTTTTTTTATTTTTTTTTCTCCGCTCCTTTGGTTCGGTCGCGCGGCAAGAAGCTACGACCAGGCTCAGGATATTGATGTATTACATGAGTACTATTTTTAATACGCTGATTAACCAAGGTAAACAAACATTTTATTTTGATTTTTGTTCTGAGCAAACGAATTGTCAGAAATGACGTAAAATGTTGTTACAGAGTCGGAAAGAAACGTAGTAATATAATGCTGGAGAAAACTAGTGACCTCGTTGCTACTTCTTTTGATGTGGCTTCGTGGTACATTTAAAATGTTAATAACCCCGGGTTTTCCTGAAAAAATACAGAAGTTGTATCTCCACAGTTGTCGCTTGTAAAAACCGTGTCCAGCCCGAACATGCGGGAGGGCAAAATCTTGCTGGTAGTCAAAACATAATACTTCTACTGTTACATCAGTCATGGTAAGCTGAGTTTTCTCCTTCAGCGATGTATAGAAAACTTCTGCTTTTCTAATATGTACTGCTTTTTCTGTCTGTAGTATTTGTTTGCCCTCAGAATGCCTCTGTTGCTATTAAATTTTCCAACTACTATAATGTGGCGAGCGCTTGGGAAAGCTTAGTATATGGTTCTAATTCTATAATAGCTATAATTTTCCCAGGAGTTTTTTTGGGACGGTTATTATGATTACCTTTTATGTCTAGTGGTGCTGCGATGTTTTCTTTTAATTCCTATACGATTTACCCGGTGTCTGGTAATTCTACAGATTCGACAAAATGTCGGTCTGCAAATCATATATTCAGTGCTTTTAACACGAATTTGAAACAATAAGCATATTTAAGATTATATGTTTTTAAATAGTATATAAAATAATAAGTCATTAAAAAAATAAGATTCGATTATGCGAAAAGCAAATTAAAAAGTTAGAAACCAAATATAGCATATTTAGTAAAGGAAAATGGTGTCTAACATCCGCCATTTTCATTTTTTTGACGTAATGTAGTCTAAATAACTCCCAGTCGTAAGAAGCATCCAATGTTACTTTGTTTATCAAAATTGGTTTAGTCAATTAGACTGTAAAAGGGAAGAAAAAATAAGCAAACAAGTGCCTGGCGTCCGCCATGTTTTGTTGTTACGTAACGTAGCCTATACCACTCCCATGCCAATCCAATGACACCTCTTTTATCAAAATCGGTTTAGTCGTTAGGGCTATGAAAGCAAATACCTAGTAATGAAAAAAAAACAAAATGGTGCTAAACCCCATTTGTGTAGTTTTAATATTTTTATTGCATGATATAAAAAAAAACGTAAGTAAACAATATAAATCCGCGACGAGCATAAAAACTAACGAAATGTTGGTTATTATCTTAATCACCCTTGTAATAGAATCCAACAGACTTCTGTTTGCCTGTTCCCGATCTTACCCGTTTTCTTGCCACCTTGGCTATCTGGGTTAGGCCACATAAATATAAATCTTGTTTATTTGCCAAGCCATTAGACTTCTGCAACTTTTAGTTCCTTGCTCCCTCATTGATTTTGGAAAAAAAAACATTTGCGACGACAAGCACAATCGTTGCCCACTTTATGCTGTGGTATTATTTTTCCATTTTTTACGGTAGTGTACTCTTCACCTTTTGCCATTTTTACTTTCATAATATTTCGTTGCAATGATGCCTCATTTCGTATTCTCTTTTTCAATTTTTTTATACAAGGAAGAGTAACCTCATTGGTACAGCGGGTGTCACATTCGGATTATTTAAAGGAATATTTTCTATTTTTCTTGTTTGTTTGTTTTTTCGTTTTTAACTGCTAGTACTGGCCTACTCCGATCGCTATCAGCTGGCAAATATTTACCTCCTGATGACATAAAAGGCTCGTCTTCGTCGGAAGGTATCGTTTTCGATATTACCACACTACTATTATTCGTATTAATGCACATAATAAACAACAGAATGCAGAATTCATTCATTAGCCCGCTCACATAAGCATGTCTGTAACAGAAAGACATAGGGAATTATATGAAACTCTATCACCCATTCAAATAAAATAGCAAAATTTTTTGATATTTTTTTTTCAAATTTTAAAGAGTAGTAGTAGATTTGCTTTACACTCATACACTTATCCATGAATCGAAAATAACGAAACCTAAAGAACCTTGGTTAAACGAAAATATTAGAATACTTATGTCACTAAGAAACAGCGCACTTCAAAATTTAAAAATCCAAATTAACGGATGATTGGTCAAGTTATAAAAGACTAAGAAATATTATGCTATCAGCATCTTAACATGCTTTGCCAAGGAGACAACTCCCGTCAACTCTGGAATGCAATTCGTAACTTAAATATAGGCCCAAATCAAAATAATTCAATTCCTTTGCATCTCTCGGACCCTAACGATATCAACAATTTCTTTGCACCATTTCTTCAAAATGTGTCTTGCTGCGATGAACTATTTTTTACGAAAATAATAAACATAACAATAATCTTAAATTTACTTTTAGACTAGCTGACATATCTGATATTAACGGACTTTTAAATAACATTAAAATTAATGCAAGCGGTATTGCAGTCCATTTTTGCTAAGTATGTTACTCATATAATAAATTGCTGTTTAGAAGTGAATTATTTTCCTAATCAATGGAAAATGTTCGTTGGTAAACCTATACCCAAGGTCCCTAACCCGACTGATTTTAACGAACTCGTTCTGATTAGTATACTTCCAACTTTCTCAAAAATATTTGAAAGATTTCTTTATAATCAGATATATACCTACTGGATTTCCAATAATATTATATCAAACAGCCAGTGTGGATTCTGAAAAAAACTTAATACAACAGTAGCTTTAGCCAACATTTCCGATGATATTTTTCTCGCTTTTGACGAACAAATATACACTCTGCTCGTACTTTTAGATTTTTCCAAGGCGTTTGACACCATTAATCACCGGTTTGTCGTGTCTGTATCAAAATTTTACCGCTTTGTCTTTAATTCATGTTCTCTTATTAAGATTCCAGAAAATCAGCTCAGATAATAAATATTCTGAACAGATAAGGATACTCTTAGGTGTTCCACAGAGGTCAATTTTGGGTCCATTATTATTTCTAATTTACAATTCCAATATACTTAGATCCTACAATATCATCTTAGACAAGCTTATACCCAAATATATTTCTGCTTCAGTGGCAGTGATGCTGCTGAAGTGAAAAACTTTGTAAACAGAGACCTACTTACTTACCTTAAATATTTTTTCTAAAAAAACATAGTTTGAAACCCAATCCAGCTAGATCGCATTTAATGTTACTTCAAAATAAAAGATTTTCTTAAAAATAATATCATTTATATAGATGGCATTAAACTGCCGTTTGTGAACTGTGCTAGAAAATTGAGATAGGTTGTTGATACGGAACTTAGATTTAGGGAACAAGTTAAAAGAATTATTCGAAAGTCCTAAGTTCCTTTAAAGCTCCTTTGTATTAATAGACATGTTTTAAACTTCAATTTTAGAAAAATGTTATGTGAGTCTCTATTTCATCTACTTTTAATTACGGTAATTCCATATATGGCTTTAGTTTGGATGGTAAATGTAAATATCGCATACAAAAAGTGCAAACTTGTTGTTTTCAGCTTATATCTGGAATGCGAAAAATTGATCATCTTTCTCCCATGTATCAGGTACTTAATTGGTTAGAGATGGATTATCGGATAACTTTTCATTTTTGTATTTTTTGTTTAAAAACAATTTAAGATAATGATTCGTCTGCTTCTCTTAAAGAGCAAATAGTTTTTCGTCATAACGTTCATAATGCAAACGTGAGGTTTCCGCACAGACTTACGGTTCCATGATATCAGAATGCTATGTTTTAGCGTTCGTTTAGTTATTAATTTTTAAAAATGTCATAATGCTTTTCCTGCAGAGCTAAAAGTTTTAAATATAAATAATATTCAGTCATCTAAAAGGGTATTAGAAAATTATTTTTTAAACTTACAAAATAATGGTGTTCTTTTTCTAAGTAGGTAAGTTGTTATTTTATTACAGTTTGTTTAAAAGCTATTAAGGGGCAGGTCTTTATTTTTATATAAAAGGTCTCATGATTGTTTTATCTATATTTTTGTTTTTTTTTCTCTCTGTCTGCAATGGTATTTATTTCTGTTTTTGTTTGTCTCTATTGAATCATTTATTTGAATTTAAAAAAAATCTGCTTTTTTATTAGGTTGTAACTAATTTTAGTTTTTGGTAATTATTCACAGTGAATGTATGTGATCCAGTAGAGTAGCTATTAAAGCTAGACTGCGTATACTTCCACTTTTTAATACGCATTAGTGTTACTTTATGCCTATATCTTTTTTGGAAATAAAAAGACATTTATTAATATTATCAGTGAAAAAACGTAATTTCATCCAAAAGTGGACTTGGCCGGTTTTTGCACCAAGGTCTTTTTCGACATTTTCTATAATTCCGCAGACTGATTATAGTTGAGCCAATTACATTAAAACGTAATTGTTGTTCCTATTAGTGTCATTATTAATAAATACTGCTAATAGCTTTAAAAATAACTATATTTTTGAGAGGTATTAAATTCTGAACTTGGTTTCGTCCCGTTATCTAAAAACTTAATGAGCAGCCACTGATGTTTATTATTAAAATATTATTTTCTGCAACTCCTTATATGGATCAGATCAGTGCATCGCTTAACGACATGTAGGATATGCTTATAAACAAACGAATACTTAAATTCAATGAATCAGCAAATTTCGTGTTGTAAACTTTAACCATCACAATCATACTTTTTCAAATATCCATGAACAATTTACAAAGGCAGGTCTCGTGTGAGCCTAACATAGGCTGAACTTCGTACTATAAAACCACTTTTCCGGATATTATTAACTGAGAATATTAGCCCCTATTAAATAAGATATAAAAATTTGTTTATAAATTGTGCCACAATTGCGATAATTCGGTTTTTATTCCAATTCTCTTAAAAATTAATCGTAACATATAAAACAGCACAAAATTGAAATAATAGCTACACCTCGCCTTGAAATTGGATAGAATTACGATTAAAAGGTTACAAACATGTTGCCGTTCATTCGAAACGAAAATTAATTTGATTTTCAGAGAAGTTATAATTTCTTATTTTTGTTTTGAAACTTTTAATAAACGATGTTTCTTACACTTCTGGAAACTTTCAACCTCGAATTTAAAGAAATAATCTGTACAATTCCCAGCTTTCTTTTATATTAAAACATATTTTTATTCACTTGCTCTGAAATGATCCATTCAGTTTTTATGGCTGTGAAATTGTATTAAGAAATATGTCAGAAAATTGTAAATAACAGAATATTTTAAGTAAAAGTCGAAACTTGTGTTACATAATAGATTAAAAATCTCAACCATTTAAAATATAAATACTTGGTTTATTTATATTTCCGTCGTTAAAGTGAAATATTGTAATAGTAAAAAAGTCGACCTCTGAGATTTTGGCAGAACATTGCATTTTTGGGTCCCTAGATCTCGAAAAGCATGTTCTCTCATTTCCTTGAGTCTGTCGGTCTGTCGTTCTGTCTGTACACGTCATTGCTAAAAAACTACTTATCCGATTGACTTCAAATTTTAGACAAAATTTAAAAGTAATATGGGGATGGAATTTTGAATTTGAATGAAATACATTTTCGTAAAAATCCAATATGGCGGTATTACAAAGCGTAGAAATTCATTATTAAGAAACTACTTATCGAATGAACTTCAAAATTTGCACAAAAATAAAGTGTGATAAAGGGATAAACTGATAAAACTGTGTAAATTTATTATGGCGGATCAAAATGGCGATCTAGTTTTAAAAATGTTACTAAAAAAATGCTTACTCAATTAACCTGAAGTTTTGCACAGAAATACTATACAGTAATTAACTGCTAAAATTTTGATATGAATCCAATATGGCAAAACAAAATGGCGACTTAATGAAATATTTTAAAAAATCAGCCTGAAAAAAACTATTTATTAGATTGATTGCAAAATGCGTGCAAAAATTAACTGTGAGACAGAGATAAACGGGTAAAATTGTGGTACGAATTTAAGATGACGGAACAAAATGGTGGCCAAAAAAAATCACCCTCCAAGGTTTTACATGTCTTTACGTTTTAACATTTCTAGATGCCAAAAAAACAGTTTCCTCAATTCCGTTGATCTGTCTGACATTTAACGGCATAGCTAAAAAACTACTTACCCGACTGACTTCAAATTTTTGTCAAACATTCAAGGTCTTATGTGGATAACCTGGTAATATTTTGATCAATGTCCAATATTTACGGAAATGTTAAAAAAATTTTTACTAAAAAAATAATTATTCAATTTACCTCAAGTTTTATATTGAAATGCACTGGTAATATTTTGTTACCAATCCAAGATGGCTTCCTAATTTAATGGCTCAAAATAAACGTAATTTCGGTCCCTTGAAACTTCTTATGATATGCACCATACATCACAAACCACAGGATGAGTAAGAAGTCAAGGGCCAAAAGTTGTATATTTCCAATTTACTAATTTTTGCATATACATATTTCGGGCCATACAAGTTTGTATGTTAGTATGTTGATATCGTCCCATTAGGGAGAAATTTTTGTCAATATACAATGATGAGTCAGAAATCGAAAGCAAAAATTTTATATTTCCAATTTAGTAATTTTTGTATAGTCATATTTCGGGCCTCGCGAGCTGTTTGTAAATCTATGTTAGTATGTTGATATCATCTTTATAAAAAGACTTTTTTGCTATTTCACCATACCTGGCAAAATACAGGATAAGTCAGAAATCCAGGGCTAAAAGTTGTATATTTCCGAATTACCAACCATTGCATAGACATATTTTGGGCCTCGCAGGTCCTTTGTAAACTTATGTTGGTATGTTGATATCATCCGTATGTGAAGGCTTTTTTGCCCTTTTACCATAGCTCGCAAAATAGAGGGTGAATCAAAAATCGAAGGCAAAAATTGTATATTTCCAATTTACCAAATTTTGCATGTACATATTTGGGGCCTCACAAGTTGTTTTGCAAACCTACTTAAAGATTAAATATTTTATCGTAAGACCTAAGTTGTTATTCCGAGATATCTTGAAGATTTATACAAAGTAATAGCAGAATTAGTGCATATTTTCTTTGCTCTAATAAACATATTGGGCAATAAGTTAACCTGCTATTACTCTAATTAGATAAACAATCATCTTTTTGCCAAAATAAGTTATTGGTTGTTCAAGCTAATGCAGGAAAAATAACGTAGAATTCAAAAATATTTTTCAATACTTTTCTTATAAAGTAAAGACAGTTCTTGGGTTCTTAGTGCTACTTTTATTAATACAGACAGAAGAGTTTATAATTTAAAATAAGGATTTAAGCAGCTTTTTTAGAAATTTAAATCAAATGCCTACGTTTCGACACTTATCAGTGTCATCATCAGGGCTAAAAGGAACAAATTTCATAAGAGACACTTTTCAATATATTTAAAAAAAATACATTAAAAGTATTACGTATTTACAAGTTATACTAGATGAAAACTGTATATGTCTTGGTTTAAAATGACATTTGGTTTGTTTTTATGGGCGTCATTTCAAGAAAAACATCATTTTTCATAGTATATTTTTCAAATTATAGCTGTGAACCTTTGTAAAATGATGTTTGCCTAACCCTATTTTTGAATTTAATCGGACTAATGGCTAGTTTTTGAAAAAAAAAATTGTATGTTCTGACTAATTTTTAATTCTAAATTTATTTAGTCGTAAGTTATAAATCTCAGTAGCGGCTCTAATATTTTTTGCCTTATGGGTATTCTTTAACACTTTTAGATTACATTGATTTTTACTCAATTTAGTACCAAGTAAACTGGAAATATAAAATTTTTGCCTTCAGTTTCTGTCACATCCTATATTTTGTGAGGACAAAAAGGTCTCCTTATAAGGCGATTTTTTCAAGATTATAATACTTCCCTTTTGCGAGGGAAGTAAAAACAGCTTTAGATCAGGCTAAACATAAAAACAAACCTAACACAAGTGCCACAAATATAATTATTGTGTCTTGAAAGGGTAATAAAAGATAAATTAAATAATACCTCAATAATAAAGAATTAAAAAAATATTGAAATATAAAGAAGAAGAAGATAAATATGACGATGTTTCATAGTACATTCATAGGTTAATAATCATAAATTGGAAAAGCCAGAAGTTTAGGTAATAAAAAAAATCGGTAAATTTCCTTTATCCGGAATTTCTCTCCTTATAAATATTTGCTTTTATTGGGAGTATTGAGGGGTCATTTTAGTTACGTATATACATAGTTATTAACACATATACATATACTGTATTTTTTATTGGGAGATATTTTGTTCCATTATAATGGATTTGTACCAATATTTACCAGTTTCTACCTGTGCCACACTTCATTTGTGAAGTTGAGCAAAAAGACACTTGTCGCATATATCAATGAGTTAAGTCGTTGTTTCAAGTTTTCGTTAATGTTGTTGTTATTAGTTAGTTAACTCTTAATATACTATATATATAATATATAACTTTTTCTCATAGCCAGTTAATAATTGGCGATTTTAAAAAATAACTATATCCAGCGTTATACTTTCGAGGAGAGTAAAGAACAGGCTTTAAAAATATCAAAAGATATACAGGATATTCCATTTAAAATAACAAAATTCAAAATTGCCATATACCTGAAAAATGGCCATTTTGTTTTCGCACTTCCGGTTGTCAAAACAATATGATGTATGTTTAAAATAAAACTTTTAGTAAAATGAAAATATTCAGTGAAAACCGCACCTTGATCGGTGTTTCGTTTTCGAGATATTTAAGATCAAATGGAACAAAATATGGCTGGACACTGTATAATATTTGACAGGGGGGACAATGGCTTTATTTTAATAGTGATACATCACTTAAAAAATGCTAGCAAAACTTCTTAAAGATAAAACGCTCTAGAACATTTTGATAGACCTTTATGGTAGATACCAGTCAATCAGACTAAAGTGCATACTTTTTCGAAAGGTGTCTAGGAGCAACATATATTTTTTCTTTAACCAATATTTTTTGGCGCCAATGGTACATTAATGCATCCAATGGCCGAATAATCTGTATGGTAAGAAAATAGTTTTTAAGTGCTCCAGACCGTTTAATTATTTTCCGGTTTACCAGTCCCTGTACACTTTTTTATAAAGTATCCGTAATATGACTCTGTGGGTTTCTTTGGATCGAAAAAAAAACTAAATCAGTAGACTGGAAAGAGAGGCTACTCCAAGGAGATGGTTTTTTAAAAACAACACGTTCAATTCCGTCAGTAAGGCTGCTGAAAAGTTTGGCGTGAACAGTGCTGACCCACCTAGGGTCCGCATCATGCTTGTAAGCAGAATTATATCAGCGTGACAGTGTGCTCCTTCGTTTCTAGAGGCTGTTCGTTCAGGGCTCCGCTCCTATGATGTTTATAGATATATAATGGTTATAGATTGATTATTTCATATTTTCAATGAGCGTGGAGTGTATGCTCAAGTCTAAGCTGATGATCTTGCTATTATAGTTATTATCAAGAATCAATAAAGGACTCATTCACAGGGCTCTGACATGGTAGAAAAGCAGTGCCAAAGTCTGTCCGTTAAGTCAGATAGATACCGGTTAGATACCCGGGTGTCACAATAGAGTCTCGACTGACCTGGAAGGATCATATTAAAAGCGTCATAAAAAGAGCCAAAGAATGTCTCTGGACATGTAGAGAGTCCTTTGAATCAACTTGAGGACTAAAACACTATACCGTGTATTGGCTTTACACTGCAGTAATAAGGCCAAAATTGCGGTTGCCTCCTATTCGCCAAATGATGCTCAGGCGAAGGCTTGACAAGCTATAGAGACTTGCCTGTCTGATCATAAGAACCATACCAACCCTAGTCATGGAGATCATTCTGGAACTCAGGACTCTGCATCTGCTTGTAGTGGAGGAGGCTTTGAAGGCTTCTATTCATTTAAAGAACTGTGTCCGTTGGATAGACACAGAAATTTTGAGCATACGCGAGTCTGGACTGAGTTGATCAAATCAAACCCTCTTTTAGCTAGGAGAGATGCTATTATTTCAGTTACCTCTAAGTAAATTCGTGTCATTTTTCATGACAGATTGGAGTGGCAGAGTCTCTTTCTCTCCTTCTCTTTGGTGCAAAGATGGCGCCCCAATGCGGGAGGGATCTGGGGGGGAGCCTACCTCGATCAATCCAGGGCATTTTCGGATGTTTTACGACTGCTTATCAGGCTGATATTACAGCAAATTTAGCTTACATACAGGAGAACCTTTCCAGAGCAAGCAGCTTATAATACGGTCAATTCGTTGCTTACATTCGAAGAAAGTTAGCTTTATCTGGGTATCTAGCCATAAGAGCATTAGGGGTAATGAGGAAACGATTCAGCATGCTCGAGAAGGTATTGAAGCTGATTTCACCTAACTAGAATCTGAAGTTGCATGTTCAATTGTCAAGACGAGGATTATTCTAATCGATTCAGATGTCGCTTGCTGACCAAGGCACGCCTTAAAAAAGTGGCAGATTTCTTTGAAAGTTAATAATTTCTGATTTTTGTCAAACTAGATTTTACCAATTTTTTGACGTAGAACAAAAAAAATTACAACTTTGTTTTGTAGCAAAAATATGGCACTTTTGACATGCCTAATTATTTCTGTCCTATGAGGTACCATTACGCAGGCACGAAGGGATAAAACTAAGGACTGAACGTGAAATATTGCTTATATTTGGGACACGATACTATACAGAATTACTATATATATATATATATATATATATATATATATATATATATATATATATATATATATATATATATATATATATATATATATATATATTTAGTATCGTTTCAGTGAGCTCTTTAATGTATTACCTATAATAATCATTAAATTATAAATATAAATTATTCTTTTATATTGGACAAAATGACAAACTACTTTTAACATTTTGATTTTTTCTACAGGCAAGCTAAGAACACTGGCGGGTTACCGATAAATATTTTGATATGCCACAGCCTGAGATGGTAACAAATAATGGATACATACTTATACTTAATACATGACTGTTAAACACACTACCCTTCTGCGTCAGACTGAAATACAACTTCATTTGTCACACCAAATATTCTATGTGACACTATAAATCTACGAAAAAATTAGAAATTCCAAAACTTACCTTAAAACTTAGTACTCCTATATCATGGAACTGCAGAGAAATATAAATCAGAAAGTTCTGAGCACAGTTTTATTAGCATGAGCTAAACGAGCTGGCAAAAAGTTTATTTGCTTCGGAAGACAAAGTAAAACTTTACTTACCTAGTCTTAGGAAAAATAATTTTTCGTCGTTTGCGCTACTGACGAAAACCAAATTGCGAGAATTTTACCTATTTTAAGTATTGTAAGTTTGCCACTTTCGGTCCGTAAATATCGTGTGTTAGGAAAGGTTCATAAAAACGTGGCACATCTAAGTAGTGTCTGCTTATTTGTTTGGATAAACAGATCCAAAAGAACTGCTTTTAGTGAGTATATTAATTATTTTGATGATAGTATTTGTCCAAATGATAGTAGGGTCGCCGAACCGATTATAGCTACTGTTCTAGATAAAATTAAGAATATTACCACAAGAATATTTGAAATAATTTTTTCTAACACTTGCCAACAATAATTAAAAAACATATACGAATAGATTAATTTGTCTACCTACTATGAATCATTGTGTTTCTTAAGAGATTTCTTTAGATTATAGTAATTCTAATACGCCTGGATTATGTGTGTTATTAACCCAGGACTTAAACTCCCAATATTAAATCAATGTAAGTATCAATATTCCTTATTTTCACCTAAAAAACCTATACTGTCAACCTAAAAAAAAGATACTGGCTATAAATAAAATAGTAAAACACGAACTTTTCCAATTGTGGTCACATAACTTTCTATATTTGGAATTCAGGTGACACTAGTTTGGTCACTAACCAGGTTACATTAGACGTTGAATAACTATATATTTTAGGTAAATCTATTACAAGAATCCTATTAATATTTGTCTTAGCAACTTGCAGAAGCCCTTTTCCAAATAAGGCAAGAAAGGCTCAAAGTTTCTACAGCTAAAAGAATTAATATTCCAAGAACTACCTTATGGGATACATTATCAGGAAAAATCTCAGAACACATGAAACAAGTTTGCTCTGAATCTATCTTATGTATCAAGGCAAAAAGTGAACTGCATTATCTCAAATGCTGCTAATGGTATCCCTATTAATAGAGAAGGTCTATATTTTGTTAAGCAAATTATTCAAAAAAGTAATATATATTCTCCTTTTTACAATGATCGGGTTGGAAATGGTTTTACTACTGTAATACTACACAAGAACCGCTAATGCGACAGAAGACGGTTTTTCGAAGTACAAGTACTTCTAAGAACAAAGATAGGTGTTTATATTGATGGAAAAAAAGTTTGAACTACAGACGGAATAGAAGTATTCTTGTCGTTAAAAGGAACGCTTTTTTTAGCTGAAAAGGGTGACCTCTACGTTCGAAAAAGATAATGTTAAAGCTTTAATAGTTGTTAATACAGCTTGTGAAACAGCACAACAGCACACTGTTTTGAAGGTTTATAAATATCTTCAATATTCCATTACAGAAGCAGCACTTTTAAACTAGAAAATTAGTTTATTAAGAATAATAATAATAATAATAATAAGATAAGTCTGACCGTCTGGGTACTGCATCCAGCAGTATTGAGGACGCTACGGTAATTTCGTAGTCTGTACTGTCAGCGGCGTCCAGCTGTCTCACAATGCCGCGACCAATGGACAAAAATGTTAAAATTAAGTATTTATTAATTACAAATTAGTTTGCTTATTGTAAAGAAAAGATGTCTATACATCCAAAATCGCACCTAGCCATGAGCGAAAACAATTGCTTGGTTGCTAGGAAACCATGAAAAATGGATCGGTTGACAACCTGCTCAGACATCGTTATTTATTGCATTTTAAGCGTTAAGTTAGGGGTGTGTTTAAGTTAATATTTTTAATTTTTTACCATCTGTTTATTATGGCAGTACGAAATCAAGGTATGTAGTGTTAATTTTATAAGTTTGTTACTTTGTTTTGGTATTTGTTATTGACAAGAGAAACTTAAACTTAATAAGATGTATTTTTGGGCTTGTTGCTTTATTTAATAACTTCAATTAGACATTTAAAAAAAACACCAAAAAACACCTTGTTGATTTTTTATGGTTTTAATGCCACAATAATATGCTTTAAATTAAAATATGATTCAGCTGCGTCCATCTGCATCTAAGCGTTTTTTTCGTGTTTTTAGATAAGAGTGATGCAGTAAAAGTTGCTGATATTTTTACCACCTGGTTAAATAACCGGAATGACAACCCAAAAAATTTGGTTTGTGAGCAACTATGTGGGTTGTTATATATTACTGAGTCCTCTGCTCAAATTAAAAGTGAGCTTTTAAATTTAAGCAAGTTTTACTGCTTAAAATTTAGTACCAAATGGCAAAAAGAGTACAGATGTTACGACCGATTCGTACAGCGAAATGCGGCCTGGCTTCAAAGCTCAATACAACTCCCGGAATGTCTAAATGTTTTGGCCGTGGATACCAATGCCAATGAATTAAATCAGCCTGGACCAAGCCGTGGTAGACCTCAAATAGCCTTTGAAGAAGCTTCATCTAAGACAAAACGAAGAAGAGTGTCCCATATTACAACTACTATGACACCTGCAGAAATTCAGTTTGCCGCACAATTAACAGAAGTTCCGTCAGAAAAAAAAAGTTCATCTCTTTCACTTGAGCAAGCTCTAGCTCTATATTTGGACTTAGATCTGTCCGAAAAAAAATACAACCGATTAAGAGAAGTTGTGAATGAGGTTCATGAAGACTTGTTTCCAAGTTTGTATATGTTAAATAAATTTAAAAAATCTCTTTTGCCATCTGAAATAACTGCCACCGAAACCTCTGCAGAGGTATATTTTCAGGAACTGATTGAGAAAACAGCTACTAACATTCTGAAAACAGTCAATTTTAATGGTCCAGCGCAATTAAAACTTACTTGCAAATGGGGTTTCGATGGCAGTTCAGGTCATAGCCAGTATAAGCAAGCATTTAGCGATGTATCAAACACTGATAAATATTTGTTTCTAGTGGCTATGGTGCCATTAAGATTAACTAATATTACAACGAATATAAACTCAGATATATGGGTTAATCAACGCACCTCCTCTACATTATATTGTAGGCCCATTAAACTGCTTTTTCAAACAGAAAATGCAGAATTAGTGCGTGCTGAGGAGAAAATGATGCTAGATAAAATTGCCCAATTTAAAAAATTTGAAGTTGAATGCAAAAATGGCACAAAATCTCAGGTAGACTGTCATATGATATTTACTATGATGGATGGTAGTGTAACCAATATTCTTTCTAATACGAATTCTAGTCAAAAATGTATTATATGTGCGGCCACGCCAAAACAGATGAACTCGAATGACGTTCGCCCATCAAAGGTTGAGAACTACCGATTTGGTTTATCCACTCTACATTGTGAAATCCGATTTTTCGAATGTGTTTTGCACAAAGGGTATAAGTTGCCGGTTAAAACCTGGCAAGTTAAAGCAGAGAAAGATAAGGAATTGGTAGCGAATAATAAAAAAAGAATTCAAGCTGAATTTAAGTCAAAAATGGCTTTAATAGTGGATAAACCAAAGCCAGGTTTTGGCTCAACCAACGATGGTAATACGGCGAGACGTTTTTTTGAAAAATACCAACTTAGCTCAGAAATAACAGGTGTGGATGAGAATTTAATATTTATGTTCTCAATCATCCTTCGAGTCATTTCAAGTGGTTGTGAAATAAATTTATCAAAATTTAGGGAACTTTTAAAAGAAACAAAGGCACTCTATTTAGAACTTTACAGTTGGTATTATATGCCGAGCACTGTACACAAAATTCTAGAACACGGGTGTGAAATAATTGGTTCCTTCTCCTTGCCAATTGGGCAGTTATCCGAGGACGCTTTGGAGGCTCGTCACAAGGAGGTAAGGAAAAATCGACTGTCACACACTCGAAAGTGTTCTAGACTTGACTGTAATACAGATTTAATGCAAAGGCTTTTAATTACTTCTGAACCTTTTATTGCCAATTACCGGAAAGTAACAACCATTAAAAAGAAAAGAGCAGATAATGTCGAAGTTGAAAAGTATCTTGTAAATCCTGATTCCTAAAAAAATAGTATAAAATGATATTAAACTTTTAGATGGCGAATAAGCAGTATTATTGATTAATATAATTTGTTTTATACTAGTTCCTTTTGTCTCTTTAGGCTTAGGTATTATGTTTTTTCATTTATTTGATAATTCACGCACTTTTTATTTACTTATAACAAAAAAATACAACAGTTGTTTTATGGAAAGAATACCCGTACACTAGCAATGACACCATGCGCAATCTTATGTGATTTGCTGATTGCCATATTATATCGCATGGACATTCTTTCACTGGATTTACTGTATTAAGTTTTTTAATCGTTCTCACTTAAATCCCTACAGTCAGTATCAGTATTAGAAAGAATATTGGATACGCTTTGCTACCTTGTCATAATTTATATAAACTTATTTACGCGTTATTTTTAATTAGGCTATAGACTATACAGTTACTCTGGCAATATCTTTTTATGTATTAATCATATTACTTATTAGGCGCATTTAAATATTTTGTTATTTTATAATATAAGGTGATATTCATATTATTATATAGTAGGTAGATCAAGCATTTAGATCTTTTTAGTTAATTCATACTTAATATTATGTTTTAATAGTTTATTAGATACGAACATGAAAAAAAAATGGTAGCCACTTCTGAAAACTAAATCATTTGAGATAATCTGATAAGCATTTAAAACTATATGTTATATAACTTTGTAAACATTTAATTTTTTCTCTAAAATTTATTCTTGTTAAGCATATAAATACGTATATAAAACAAATAAATAAAGATATTGCAAACATTTTTTTCCTTTTACATGTTCTTTATAAAAAAATAATTGCAAAAGATAGAAAGCAATGCGAAATATTTAACTATTATTAAGTAAAAGTACATATTCAAATGCAATAAATCAAAATTTCTCCCCAAAATTTAACTGTTCTATACCAAAAGTATTTTTCCTGAATCGTAAAAAATATCACAAAATCAAAACTGATTTTTACACTGATTTTTACCAAATAAAATCGTAATTCGACTCTTAAAACTATACTTCTTATCAAAAAATTTTGAATGTGTAAGTTTTATCCAACATCACATGGTAGAGAGTTGCTGAAAAACCTGTTTATTCAACAATTTTCAGAAAATCTAGAAAAGCCCTATCCAAATGTAAGATAACTCAATTTTGGCCTCGGATTCTTGATCCTTGACCTCGAAAACCCCTTACTACTAAATTTCAGCCAAATCGCAAGAACGTAAGATTTTTGTCCCATGGTCCCATATATTCGCAGCACTGTGTGTCCGCTGTCCTAAATACCCAGCATCCCTGCCCTCTCCACACTCTAGCCACCCTAAACCACTCCTAACCTTTGAAACCGCGCGGAGCAACTAACCTCGGTTAAGTTGCTTGGAGAGTGACGCCTCCACGGACACGAGTTACCTGGACCACCAGGGTAAAATGGTGGCACACCCATGAAAATGGAGAAAGCATCGAGCCTAGGAAAAGAGCCGCTGCCTGGGGATCGCCAGGGCACCTTTGGAGCTACTGCTGAAGGTGACAGCATGCGGAACGGTGGGGGTGAAAGGCTGAACAGGCGTGCTTTTGTTGAAAAAACTGCTACAGCCGAACCTATTCCCGAGAATTTCATCAGAGCCGAAATTGTTGGAGACGGAAGTTGTCTGTTCCGATCAGTCAGCTTGCACATACGGCCATCAAAACAACGACATGAAGGACTTCGACAACTATTATAAATTCATAAGGAAAACCACTACATACGGAACGAGCCTAGAAATATTTGCTCTCTCGGAAACCCAGAAGCATATCTTCCATATTTTCTCAAAACCAAGAACAACAAGAACAAAACAGATCTGCATTAAAGAAAGACCAACAATAATAGGCAAACAAACACACAATAAAATGATCTACCTTCTACTAACTGTCGGGACACTTTGAGCTTCTAACACCACAAAACATCAATTCAAAAAACAAAGCATCGGGCGAGCAGCGTAACGGTCAAGGACGCTGCGGGAAAGGACAGCTCGACGAAACGATCACGACCAGGCAAAAGAAAATAGATCCACCGAAAGTGTTTTGCCGGCTAGGCTGGCACCCACCAAGGCGGGAAAGGCAGGGCAACGCATAAACCGCATTACAGAAGCGAGCGCACCGATCATGCGTTGCTTAAATGGATACACAAATAAATCTGACACAGATCCTAACCAAACACAACAACTTGAGTCCATTACAACAGCGGATATATCGCAACGTCTACCTGCAACTACCAAGGCAAGTAAACCAAGAAAGAGGTTAAAATGGACAGATGAAATGAATCGAACGGTGATGCACTCCTACTACACCACTACCAAACTTGAGACAATTTCATCAGGATACGGACATAAACTGCATACACTTTTCATAACACGATATCCAGAATACAAATCACTTATCACAGAACAGAGAGTAATAGATCAAAAAATACTCATTACTAAGACCAGTAAGCTCACCCCACTCTCATTGCAAAATATCAAAGCTATGGTAGCTGCTGAACTAAACGTTTATCAACCAAACATTTTTTCGATAGAGGCTTTGATTCGGGCGTAATCGCGGCGGACGTATATGGGCGGCGCAATTGAGGACAGTGGGGCAGATGCCGAACCGATCCCACATACAAACCAGCCCGACTTTGTGCAAGAGAATCTGCAACCTCACTCAATGCTCAGTAGGGGCGACGCACCCAGCAACAACCCACGACAGATGACAAGCACCTTACAACGCACAGGTCAAGTGAATCATTCGCCCAGTACTAGAATTATATAAAGTCAACAAAAACATCAGGCAATTTCTTACGCAAATCATGAGTACGTAGAAAACTGAAATCAACCTGAGAACACAAAAAGAGCACATCGAAACAGAAGAGATCTACATCAGACGAGGTATATTCCAGTGAGATTCATTCAGCGCTTTGTGGTTCTGCCTCTGTCTCAATCTACTGTCAAGAACACTGAATAACACAAACTTCGGATTCCAAATTAAACAGCAAAAAAGTAACGTACAAGCAGAAAGGCACAGCTAAAGGAACTCCTTAAAATCACAGAAACGTTTACCCTGGACATCAACATGGAATTTGGTATAAGTAAATGCAAGCTACTTCATATCAACAAGGGACAGTGGAAACACCACCCTACGAGGGAAACAATCAGCAATGAATCTATAGATAACATGCTCAAAGAAGAAACATACAGATATCTAGGCTTCCATCAAAGCACCAAAATTAACCACACTCATATCAAATCAGAGCTCAAGACAGAATTTAAAACCAGACTCACAAAACTACTAAAAACAAAACTGAATTCCAAAAATCTAACGAAAGCTATTAACACCTTCGCCATACCTATTCTTACATATTCGTTTGGTATCATTAAATGGTCACACACAGGCATAGAAAACATTCACATTCTCATACGCTCTGATTTCACTAAACACAGGAAGTTACATCCCAACTCATGCAAGGAAAGATTCACCATCGAGAGAGAAGAAGGAGGGAGGGGAATTATAGATATACAATCGCTAAATAAAAAACAAATTTACAAACTCAGAAAATTCTTCCACAACAAACAAACTAACCTCTACAAGGCAATAGTGAAGGCAGACAAGAATTATACACCGCTCGACCTGTCTCAAACAAGCTACGCAGCAGACGCACACAGTCACATCCAATCACGACTAAAAAAGATGAACACCTGGCCTGAAAAAACACTTCACGGAAGACACGAATACTACATAAAGCAAGACCATACATAGATACATAAAAAGCTTTTATATACGTGGTTACAAGAAGGGCAGCTGTTCCCCGAAACAGAAGGCTTCCTGCTTGCCATCCAGGACAAAGTCATAGCAACCAGAAACTACCGAAAACACATCATCAAGGACACAACCATTGAAGACGAGAAGTGTAGGAGATGTCACCAGCAGAGAGAAACGGTCGATCACATAAGGAGTGGATGTAAAATAATGGCCGGAACTGAATACACCCCGGGACACAACTCAGCAGCGAAGGTCGTTCATTAAGCATTAGCCACAGCATACAAACTAACGGGGAACACAGAGCTTTACTACCATTATACACCAACATCCATATTTGAAAACGAAGACTACAAGCTCTACTAGGACATTGATATCCACACAGATAAAACCATCCCCGCAAACTGACCCGACATCACCTTTCAATTCAAAAAAGGGAAAATCACTTATTTAATTGACATGGCTGTCCCCAACGACGAGAACATCCAAGCGAAATACAGTGAGAAGATCGCCAAATACACCGACTTGGCAATGGAAGTAAAAAAGCTGTGGAAACAGGAAAGAGTCATCATTGATCCTCTCGTCATATCAGTAACAGGTCTCACCCCAAAAACGTTTACACCGCATTTGGCTCAATTGGGACTTAATACAGACATTCACAGGAACATCCAAAAATCGGTCATTTTAAAAACGTGTAGCATCGTTAGATCATTTCTTAATACACAATAGTTATGTTTTTTCCATTTCCTTTTTTTATTTTTATTTTTTGTACTGACTTGCTATAATCCCGTCAATATAAAATACAACCACAGGAATACTGTGAGACAACAAGTCATAATATTAATAATAATACCTTTATTTACGAAAATTAACTAGACTAAGTACTTTCAAAAAGAAGAAAAACTAACTTAAGAACTCTTGAACAGAATAAAAGTTACCTTCTACAGGATATTGTTTTAGTTTTATTTATTTATTAAAAAATCTACATACATTATACATTACGTTTGTTTGAAAAAATGTAGATTTATGTGCATTAGGTAGCAGTAATGCTTTGTAGTATTGTAGCTATATGAAACGCGAGTATCTTGAAGTTTTTCATTATTTTAATAGGCAAAAACGCGAACTTTAAATATGTAAATTTTCGCCAAGGTCAATATTTTGAATTGTCGGAAAGAGTTTCTACATGACTATGTAAATAAAATACCACAAATAATGCGGATTGCATAGTTTTGAAATAGAAACACTCTTGTCACATCCGAGCTTAAACCCCAATTTATAATACCGTACGATAAGTCAGGTTTAAATTAGAATAATATACTGACAACATAGCATTTTGATTGCAGTAATTTGATAATGACTTTAAACCATAACAATTTTCTCTTAACTTTCTGCATATATTTTTTATATGACTTCCCCATCGTAAGTTTTCATCAATTTCAAAATCTAACATTATTGAGGAAATGGAAGGTGTAATAGGACCACTTTAAATTTCGTGAAGTAAAAAAGTTGTCATTATTTGGTTACTTATTTGAAAATAAAACAAAATTTGTTTTTCTTTGATTTATAATCAAACAATTTTTTTGGAGCATAACATTATACCATTATAACCAAATCTGCTGTTCTTTTAAAAGATACTACACTTTTTCCATGACCACAATATTTGTATTATCTGTTTATGATATGAGAGAAATACTGGTCGAGATATTTTTTAACTAGGAAATGAGGTCATTAGAATAAACGCTAAGAGCTGAACCCTGCGAAAGTGACACGTGTTTTGCTCTTGCGAGCATCATCGGACCTTCAATATAGGAAAAACCTAATATACTAATAATACAATTAAAAAATAATATTAAGTATAGCTACCCTAACACATTTAAAACAACAAATCCAGGTACAAAATAAGAGTAAATACAAAACAACAAATCACACGTTATATGTTAGACGTACAACTATAATAAGGAGAGGCTGAATACTTAAGTATTGATGATTGCATATGCTCACAAAACTTAAAACGAGCCTATTTTAAGTCTGTTAATAAAACTATAAAAGAAGAATACATGTCAATGTCAATTTTGGCGTGACTGGTCCGTAAATAAGGTTAAAATTAAATAAACAATGCTAATTTTTATTTATGTTATTAAAGATGAGATGGGGTTCGAAATTAAATACGTCATTAACACAACTTTTCTTGGCTTTAGTTATTTCCAGTTTTTCTAATAAATCTAATTTCCTTCCCTTGGAACATTTATGTAAGATATTTATGTTTTCAGGTACAGCAAAGGTGTGTCCTGAAGATAATAGGTGGTTGGTAAATGCAGATTTAGTCTCCGTTATTTCCGAATTTTTATATTTATTAAAGAGATTTACATGTTCTTGTACTCTGGTAGATATCTTCCTCTCGAACTGGTCAACATACACAGCAGGACAGTCGCTACAACTCAACGAATACACTCCAGATTTTGAGAATCTATCTTATCATTAATTTTAACTAAATGTTTTTTTAAGAGTATTTACAGTTTTAAGTACAATAGATATGTTAAAATTTCTAAATAATTTTGCCATTTGTAAGGTAATATTACCAAAGACTTAGGCTGTATTATTGGTGTGGGGTCTAATTAGACAAAAATAACAACCAATATAGATGTATAACATTCTTTGGTAATATTTCCTTACAAATGCAAAATTCTTTAAACATTTTAACACGTATTGCATTTAAAACTGTAGACACTCTTAAAAAACATTTAGTTAAAATTAAGGATAATACTGATAGATTCTCAAAATCTGGAGTGTATTCGTTGAGTTGTAGCGATTGTCCTGCTGTGTATGTTGGCCAGTCCAGGAGGAAGATATATACCAGAGTACAAGAACAGGTAAATCTCTTTAATAAATATAAAAATTTGTTTATAACGGAAATAAATCTGCATTTGCGAACCACGTATTAGCTTCAGGACACACCTTTGCTGGACCTGAAAATATAAATATCTTACATGAGTGAGAAAATTAGATTTATTAGAAAAAATGGAAATAACTAAAGCCAAGAAAAGTCCAGTTCTCACCTGTGTTAATGACGTATTTAATTTCGAACCCCATTTCATCTTTAATAACATAAATCACAATTAGCATTGTTTATCTAATTTTAATATTATTTACGGACCAGTCACGTGACAATTGACACTGACATGTATTCTTCTTTTACAGTTTTATTAACACACTTAACTCTATGGGCTCGTTTTAAGTTTTGTGAGCATATGCAATCATCAAAACTCAAGGATTCAGCCTCTCCTTATTATTATTGTACGTCTAAGATGTAACGTATGATTTGTTGTTTTATATTTATTCTTATTTTGTACCTCGATTTGTTATTTTAAATGTGTTAAGATAGCAATACTTAATATTATTTTTTAATTATATAATTAGAATATTAGGTTTTTTCTATATTGTAGGTCCGATAATGCTCGTAAGAGCGAAACACGTGTCACCTTAGGTTTTTTAACATATTTGACTGAGACCAAGAGTTTGTGTTATATTTAATAGAAATGTCTTTGCTTTTTTGTATATAAATAGGTACATTTTTTCCCAATATACAGGGTAACCCTAGAGATATGAAGATATTGTATATGAAATCTTTTTTTCCATTATAAGGTGTAGCCCTAGGGAATACAAAAGCCCCTTCAAATTTAAAATACTTTTTATTTACATTTATTATGCGCAGATTTAAAAAAAAAACGGTAAAACAAGGCAAAATTGTTTTCCTTTTTTTTTTGGCATATATAAGCAATTTTATCTTTTATACATGGGTCACTAAAAATTAAAATTGTATTTCAGTATATATTTTGAACGACTAATTTTGTGTATTGTCATATCCTGTATATTTATCTCAAATAACTTTCATTATATATATATATATATATATATATATATATATATATATATATATATATATATATATATATATATATATATATATATATATATATATATATATATATATATATATATATATATATATATATATATATATATATATATATATATATATATATATATATATATATATATATATATATATATATATATATATATATATATATATATATATATATATATATATTAAAATTAGAAAAAAAAACAGAAAATTAATGGATATAACAATGTGCTCGAAATATTTTCAAATAACGTCGTTCTTAAATTCTCTGAATGGATATTCAATTTTTGTCTCATATAATCGTAATTTATGTCGAGGCTTTTAACCTGACAAATTCGGCATATCGTTAGACATAAATCTTTCGTCGTCCTCTTGGTTGAGGAAGGATTTCTTTTATTTCAATTTCAGTAAGCGAGTGTGTCCTCACTTTTGGCAGTGATATATATTGCATACATCGAAAAACATTTTAACATCTGGGCTTGAATATTAAATCTAGGAATATGTTTGTTTTTATCTTTGGCCCGAACAGAGTTTAAAGAAAATTAGATTTAAATTTATAAATTTCAGATTTTATATATAACAGTTTTAGAGTTCCTTCTCTCTCTAGTTACCCGACTGCCCATGTAAATGTTGGCAACGTGTTTAACAGTCATGTAATTTTATAACAAAATAAGAGCTTACTGAGGCTGTTCTAAATATGTATAAATGTGCTAATATAGTATGCAGTGAGTCCAAGTCATAAGAAGAAATTATTACACGTGCCGCGGGTGTTAAGGCAGATTTTTTAAAACATTTTGAAATTTTGCAACAATTTATTTGCTGCATATCGATACCTGCCAATACAAAAACGATCTGAATATCAATACCTGCCAACTCAAAAACGATTGGGCAGGTCAAGAGGTATATATTTTTACTAAATTTTTTTTAGTTCAAATAATGTTTGAAAAAAAAAATGAACAAATCCAAAAATTTGCAAATATCTCCTAAAATGCTATTCAAGGCCACGGAAATAGATAAAAGCCAAAAAGACGAATTTTATACAAGGAATTCAGAAGCACTTTTATTTGTATTCTTTGCGTCCTATGCGATACCCTGTATCTATATGAATGTTGTTTATTTCAATAGGTTTTGTTGTTTCTTTTCCTATAGTAATATACTAGCTTTAAGCACTCCGGCTTTTTGTTTTGTCTTTAATAATTTGTACTTATTTATATATTTATATAGCTATTTACCACTGACTCATTTAATAACGCCCCTGTTTCTTCTGATTATCAAAGCATATGATAAAACTAACATATCCGAAGTACTATCTCAATAGTTCTTGTTCTGAAAAAACTTCAAAGTCGATTTTTCACTAGCAGGAAAAGTGATATTTAAAATCTTAGTAAAAAAAGTTTCTAATGACATCAAGAGTTTCCCAGATTTTTAAAAGCAACTTTAGGTAATCACCCAATTTTGATACTTCTAAAACTTGCCTTAAGCAGCTAATCGAATAAAACCTAAGTATATTCTAGCGCTACAACAAAAGCAGCAAAGGAAAGGCAAAAATACGCACAAAAAAATTATGCTAATAACAATTTTGAAAGTTCTAAGCTTAAATACGAATTGTTATTGGAAGTACCATTTCAAAATCATAAAATTATACTCCATGAAAACGTCCTGTTTTCGCTACCTAGGGCCAATAAATAGTAAGACTGAATACGACTGCTTTAAAATAAGCAAATTAATTAATTTTCACAACCTTGTCGGAAAATTTCTGATTTTTGGCAAGCAAGGGGTTAAAGGTCGTAGATCACGGAAAAATATCCCTCTAAATTTTGAAGACTTTTTTTTATTTAAATACCTAAATAAGGGATCTGCGAATTTGGCCTACGCTCCGGGCCGGTGAAACCCACGCTACGCCATTGTATCTAAAACCTGAAAGCGTTCCCAGATATTAAAGAACGATTAATATAAATTAAATTTACGTCTTTTATCTCGCAAACAAGTCTTTTGGGAAACTAGGGTTATATCAATTAAACATTAATTATAGCATTTTTTCTACAACTTTTTAAAAGTTGAAATATATTTAACCTATCAGGAAAATTAGAAAATGCAAAAAGTAAATCACAAAATCGATCTTAACATTTTTTGTTTGTGCCTCGAAGGGTTAGTATTTTAGAAGGCTTAGTGTATAAACTGTCAACATCGTATTTCAGTTAGGTTTCAAGTAAACAACTTATTGAGGCTTAGTAGCCTTAGTATCACTGAAATGTAAAGAAAGTGGCAAGCTAATGGAACATAATCAAATTCCAGGTTGTTTTTGCCAATTGTTGCTGGTCATTCCCGAAACTTCTCAGTGCTCTGTTTATTTCGTAGTACAATTTAAAATTGAATTACAAATTAGTATTAACTTTGGTGTGTATATGTGTTGTTCGCATTAGCTATTGAGATAATTCATTAAGTATAAGTAATTTATTCCCCAAACCTTAATAGTACTTTTTATAACGGCATTATGAAGAAAAGTGTGTTCTCTGTTTAAATGAAATGTTTCTGTTTAAGAAAATATAGAATTTTAAAAATAATTATAGAATCAAATTTGCAAAATATAAGGGCAGGAACAGCTCCAGAAATATACATTTCTGGAGATGATACTGATATAAACCACCTAAACTAGGAAAATAGTACAAAAATCATTTATAATATGTTATATAAAAAATGTCTGGGTGGTCTGTTTAACTGCTTCCAAGTCTTTGCTTACGTAATGCTAAATATATGTGTAAAAATAGACCTTGCGGATTCATTTGTTAACAACTTATAGATATCTTGGGAAGCATTATTTAAACAATAATTCTACAGCAAATGAGAACAGATAGAGAACTTTACGAAAACTCATTTTAATCGCTTTGATTGATATTATAGTAACTGTAATTGTTACAGTACAAATTTGCACAATAAAACGTCAAAAATTGCGTCAAAAACATATTAATTTGTTTATAAGTTCACCGATTAATAACTTTTAAATAGAAACGTTTCCAACTTGATATTCAAGTAGCTGGTATTTTGCCACGTATTTAAACAAGTTATTGCGATACATGCATAACTTTTTGATTATTGGCATTAATAGCTATAAATGCGTAAATATGCCACTAAATAGGAATATTTTATGTATACAAAGCTACCAAATTTATGAGTTATGGAGTAAAGTTATTAACAAACTATTGAAGGGGCGGCTCCGTTGTGAGAGAAGTAGATGGCAGCTTTGGTCTCGCACCGAAAAACCTAATTTTGAGCGCTCCAATCGAGTGAAAGTGAACTTGTCGGCGAAAAGCCTAACTCTCCTCGGAAGATCGATATAAATCCGATCTGTGTTAAGGCTGAATTTGAAGAAAGTTTTGAAAGGGAATTTGGCATGAACTTTTTTTGCCCAGCTTTTAGCCTTCGCATCCGTACCATCTGGGATAAAGACGATTGGATTTTTCGCAATTTTGTCAGAAATTAATTAACACTTTTCTGCCTGACCCATCTCCAAAAATAGAGTTTCGAAATACTTACAACTTTTAATGAGGTATTTTTTTTAACCAACCCATTTTAACTAAAGAAGGAAAAAACAAATCTTGACACTTTAGGTAACTGTTTAGATATTTTTCTCAATTATTAATTTGTTTTTTGAAAAATAACATTAATAAGATGCACTTAAATAATTCAGGAAGTCAGTTTCCTTATTGCGCCTATGAAAAAATGCTAATTATACATACTATTTTCCTGGCCAAGCCTTCACGTAACATAAAATACTGTTTCACATTGTTTAGAATATTAATCCCCATAATTCTAAAACAACTTTTAACATTATTATTAGTTTATGTAACTTGCTAACACTGTCTTTCTAGAAAATTTAGTAACAATCATAAAATGATAAACCTACCTTTCGGACATCTTAAGACCAAGATGCTAATTTATATAACCAAATTAATGAAAACGGACTCGATTAAATTTCCATTGAAGAAATTATAATTGAAAATGCACAATAATGAATTCTGTCTAGTAAGTCTACAGGAAATAAATTATGTTCTTTATTATTTTTCTCCATAAAAAGAAGGTTTTATTCCAAAAAATGGAATTTTACCGAATATTTAAACATTCTCTTGGGCTGCCATTTTATTTTTCCATATAGAATTCGTACTGGAAAGTCGCCAGTCTAGTTTTGCAAAATTTGAAGTAAATTGGACAAGTAGTTTTTTGTTACTAAATAAATATTTCACTAGGCCGTCCTTTTGTTCCCCCAACACAAACATCTTTGCAGTTTATCCCTATATCACACTATATTCTTACGCAAAATTTGTATCCATTCCATTCGTTAAGCAGTTTCTTAATAATATTTTTTTATATTTTATGACGGCTCCATGCAAACTAACAAGAATATCAGCAAGAATGGAAGAACACAAACACAGCATCAGAAACAAACCAACATCATCGGCTTTATTCGAATTCAAATTCAAAATATTTTATTCATCAGTAAATAAAAATATACCTTTCATAATAAAATAACAATAATTATGCACTGATAGAAAAGGACTGCACCGCGATTAACAAACCGATACACAAGGTCAGATAATCTGTGCCTATGTGGTGCAGCCCAGAGAAAAATAATTAAGAGCTAAAAAATTTTATTTCTATTAAATAATAATATTCCTTATATTAAGTACCTAAAGTACCTGTAATAAGCGTCCGATCACGCTTCCGGCTCACCATCTTCGGGTTTATTCCTACATCATCAGGAAACGGGCCACAAGATAAATTTCGATCGGTGTAGGGAGATTGCCAATATAGAACATTATAAGACCAGAATAATCAAAGAAGCCATACGAATCATTAAAACTATCAACAGTATAGAAGACAATAGCCGACAAACCTAAAATCGCAAAAACTTAAGCGCAATTAGCGCAGCCACAACAGCACCATCCGGAAAACATAAATAACGACCAACGGCAGCGCAGATATAACCTTTGGCCCCGGGTGGAGGTATAAAAGGAAGCGTCGCAGTTACTTCAGCCCCTGAATAATTCACCCTTCGGGAAAGCCATAGAACCAACATTTTTAGTTTTTATATAGCATTTTAAAAATCAAGGATATAGATGATAAAAAGCTAAAAAATTGACTGGTGGACCAATTTAAACTTTTTTTTGTTTCTTAGACTAAACCTATTTTTTTGGATTCAACTACACCCAAGTAACTAAAAAATACCTACTAAAGAATTTAGTTGGCTCGTAAAAAATATATCTACTAAAAATTGAATTATTTGTTACCAAAATTTTAATTTATTGGCATATGCAATGAACATACAAAATACAGATAACAATATATTGTTGGTTGAACAAAAGTAATTAAATATCACATTTTTGTCATTGAATATAAACTTGAGACACTCATTTTGCGCTTCTTAACCTGCCTTTTGAAAGCAGCCTCTGGGACATCTCTCGAAATAGACCAGCAGTAGGCGGCTAGTATATCAGAGTTCCATTTTCCCTGATACTTTCCTTCCATGTTTAAAATATCCTGGTGGAACTTTACACCGTGCCCATCACTTACAGCACCACAATTTTCCGGAAAGTAATCCAGATGAGAATCCAGGAAATTAATTTTTAATGACATATTACACCCTAGTTTTTGGTAAGACAAAATAAGTTGGGCCAGCAGGTGTTTATACCTAGTTTTTTGCTTTTGTTTCACAACAATTTTAAAGTGCATCCCTAGAGTATTTTTCCTTACCTTCAAATATGGAATCGAATTGCTCATCTCCGAAAAGTTTCTTAATCTGGGGACCTACAAATATTCCCTCTTTAATTTTAGCGTCACTGATTCTAAGGAAATTTTATTTAAAATAACTGAAAGCACGGCTTTCCTTGTCGAGGGCCCTCACAAAGTTTTTGATAACTACCAATTTTATATGAAGTGGTGGTTACAAGGCTCTCTCGGTGGCCAAATTTTCTTTCTGTAGTAATCCGATCGTGCTCTACTGCCCCATTCGCAAAGGAAGCAACATATAACCTAGCTGAATTCCAAGCAAAAATATTTCATAAGCGTTGGTGATAACAAAAATTTTATAAACACGCTTTTGTCTTTCAACTTAAGAAATAAGGTTAATGTCCCGACTCGCGTCGGTGTTAGCAGTGCCACCTCACTTGATCTAATATTTACTAGTCTGATTGTGACGAGACAGTAGTGGAAGGTAACACCGTTTCCGATCACAAGACAGTTCTGTTTTATACAGGCATAGATAGAAAAAAATCACCTAGTACCAGTGGCGGCTCCTCAATAAGTGCACATGTGCACGTGCACTCCCAAATTTTTTAAACAAACATATTTAAATGTTAATTTTCTTTAAACAATATTATCATAAAATAATAATTTAAAAACCATGCCGTCAAAGAACATGACCCAAAGACCAGACATTAAAATATGCGATGTAAATTGATCGACGAATTTCTTAACTAGCGGCAATGTCATGAATCATCAATAATAAGCACTAAACAAAACCAAAGTTTGCAGAATAAATATTTCTGTAGACTTTGACGCTGGACCTGGACGCCTATGCGTACGTATTAAATATCGAAGCGGGCCTTTCATCGGCTCCATCCATCCTGCCGCAGCGACTTCGTTCACTGCTCGCCCGAATATTAAATCTAATTGGTGGAAACCTGCCCCCCGCACTCTTTATTCCCCGCGACAATCAGGCGACGTCCGATAGCTCCCGAGCACCTGAAAGCAGTGCACATTAGAATTAGCGCTTTGCGGTACGATAAGGTTGTTTTCATTTCGCGATTGCAAGAATGACGGAATTATCAAACCTTGATTGCATTAGCGTGCAATATTTAAAGACAATTAAATTTTCCTCGTTATCTTTAAACGAAAAAATAAAAATTAAAAGTGTCGGTCGTCCAAAACCAAATTTGTTAATTACGAGTGTAACTAAATGCAAAAGTCGTGATTATAAACGAACTTTTAAAATAGAAATTTACGAAAAAACCGAGTGGTTGTGCGGGTGTAGTGTGTGTATTATTAGTGTGTCTTTACTGTTTTCCGTGTTTATTATTTGAAAGCGGTGAGGCATCAGAATGGACAAAATCCGGGGTTAAAGATTTAGTACATTTATCCGAAAAAATTAAAAAAAAAAAAAAAAATCAAAATTCAAAGTCACATCTATCTGCTAAATTAGGATTCAATTTATTAGGTAAACAAGATATTCGGCAACAATTAAATAGTGAATTAGGCATTCAAAAACATAAAGACGAAGTAAAGAATAATAGATTAATAATACAAGATTCATTAAACCCTGGTATAATTAGGGGCCTCATAAATTTTTCTGCCGAATTGGATTTAGCACTGAGGGATCATTTGCAGCAAGCTACCGTGTTTAAAGGCACGTCAAAAGACATTCAAAATGATTTATTAGAATGTATGCTTTCCGTGAGTCAGGCACATATAAAAAAAGAAATTGCCGCTGCAAATTTTTTGTCTGTTATGAGTGACGAAACAAGTGACATTTCGAATATTTTTCAAATGGTTATAGTTTACCGTTATACTTTAGCAAACGGCACCCCCGTTGAACGATTTTGGACATTTGTAAAACCAAATGAACATGATGCTGTTGCCTTAGCTGGCTGCATAGAGGAGGCTCTTAATTATGTTTTAAAAAATTCTGAACAATTGATTTCCCAAAGTTATGACGGAGCAAGTGTCATGAGTGGCGCCCATGGTGGTGTGCAAAAACGTATTAAAGATAAATTTAAATATGCGCATTATACCCATTGTTATGCTCATCAAGTAAATTTGATAATGTCGCAGGCAACAAGCATAAATACAAATGTACGCATATTTTTTTCCGATTTGAGTGACCTTACCAATTTTTTTTCGAATTCTCCACAAAGAGTTGCAATATTAGATGAAGTGGTTGGAAATAGGGTTCCTAAAGCATCTGCTACAAGATGGAATTTTAAAATTAGAACAGTTAGCACTGTATACGAAAACAGAGAAGCACTTTTAGAGTGTATGGAAAAAATACAATCCACATCCAAACAATCTGATACCATTAGAAAGGCGGGTGCTATTTTCAGATTATTGAATGACTCTAAATTTGTTTTTTGGTTGACAGTGTTTCATCGTGTAATGCCCCATGTTGATATTTTATATTCACAGCTGCAAAAAAGGGCTACTGATTCCGTTACTGTAAAACGATGTATTGCTGAGTTCGAAAAAAATATTCAAAAGGAGAGAGATAACATACATACTATTAGAGAAACCGGGTTAGTAGACATTGATGAAAGTCAAGCTAGAAAAAGAAGGAAGACGGATGAGAGAAATTCTTATGTTTCCACACTGTGCAAGCTAAAGAAGTGTGTGACACCATAATTGCAGAAATAAAAAGAAGGTTTTCGTTCACAGGCCATTTGGAAATAGCTCACTTATTTTCGGTGGAAAATTTTGAAACATATTCAGCAAATTTTCCTATACTACATTTAGATTCAGCAATTCAAAACTTTCCATTTTTAAATAAAAATAAATTAAAGACAGAATTAGAAATAATATACAGAAGAGCAGATTTTAGAGAAGTTTCCGGAGCAGTCCACTTGCTTAAATTTTTAATTGAAAATAATTTGCAAATAGATTTCTCAGAAACATTTTCAGTGTTACAGGCGATTGTTACAATGCCAATGACAACCGCAGAAGCGGAACGTTGTTTTTCCACATTGAATCGCATAAAAACTTTTCTTAGAAGTACAATGGGCCAGAATAGACTAACTGCTCTCGCAATGTTATCTATTGAGAAACAAATGATTCAAGAAATTCCAAATTTTAATGAATTGGTTATTGAAGAATTTGTCTCAAAAAAGGATAGAAGACTTCATTTTCAATACAAAACGTGTTTGTAAAATATAAAAACAATTATTGTTTGGCCAGACCGATGTACTCAGAGAGGTAAGTTACTTAATTCTTAAATTCTTATAAGTTTATTTAATTTGTATGATTTGATAGTCCAATGAAAGTCTTTTGGGCGTGGCACCCAAAAAACGTTTCTGTTTGTTCTATTTTAAGGTTGTGCACCCCCAAGTTATTTAACCACGCGCCGCCACTGCCTAGTACAAATGAACTAAGTAGATTTTAGTAATACTAATGTTCTTAATTTTATCTTTACACTTGTAAATGAAACTTGGCTAGAGGTCTACAAGGGGAGTGATTTTAATTATCAATTTGATTATTTTTATTATACATATTTACATTACTTTAATACGTGTTTCTCTATGAAAATAACTTATATATAATAATACAAAAAACTATATTATCAACAAAAGATACTTAATTCCGATAATCATTCTAAAGCTATGTGGTCTGTTGTTTCTGAGCTAAACAATAACCAAAGTCACGCTTCAAAATTAAAAATTTTAGATAACGCAAAGTTATTGGATGACCCATTAGATGTTGCAAACTGTTTTAATAATTTTTTTATCGGGATTCCCAAAAATATTTTGAGTAATATAGGAACGTCAAAGAATCATAATCCCTCTTTAAACGGGGATAGAAATCGTACATTTTTGGCCAGCATGAGTGTTCTTCCTTTTAATGAGAAAGAAATTTTTAATCTTATTAAAAATAAATTAAAAAATAGGAGATCCGGAGGACCAGATGATGTTCCTCTGGATGTATTTAAGAGAACTGCCGAATGGTGTATAAAGCAATTGACATACCTCGTTAACTTGTCCCTGGAAACGGGAGTTTTTCCTAGGGCCCTAAAAAACTGTAAGATTGTTCCTGTTTTAAAAAAGGGAGATCCCACATTGATTGAAAATTATCGTCCAGTTGCCTTGACATCATGTTTTTCAAAGATATTTGAATATGCAATGCTTGACAGACTGCAATCTTGTTTAATTTAAAATAATTTAATAACTTTGCGGCAAGACGGCTTTGTATCTGGCCGATCGACATCATCAGCCGTTCTAGAATTTCTTACCAAAGTCTTGGAGGCACTAGAGGCTGGCGAGCGCCCTGTTGAGATTTTTTGTGACCTTAGCAGGACGTTCGACTGCGTCGGGCATAATCGCCTTCTCGACAGGATGGAATCAATGGGGATTGGTGGGGTGGTTTTAAATTGGTTTTCTTCCTTTTTGAGGGAGCGTAACCAATATGTCGAAGTCAAAGGGCAGTCTGGGGGGCACCCGGATTTTCGCGCTCGTTTGAACTCGACGTTAATTTGGGAATACCACAGGGTTCCGTCCTGGACCCTGTGTTATTTCTTCTCTTTGTAAATACTCTGTCACACGACTTGACTCACAGTCGTATAACTATGTATGCGGACGACACATCAGCGTTGGTTAGAGCCAACGGAGGGTTAAGTGTAGAGGTTGCAGCAAATAAGGCACTTAAAGAAATGAATGAGTGGTTCACACTTAATGAACTTTTTCTCAATGCAAAAAAGACCTGCTATATGGTATTTCATACTAGACAAACTCGCGCTAGTTTAAATTTGAAATTGTGCTCAGATCAGGATAGGCTTTCGAGTGAGAAATCGGTAAAATTTCTTGGGCTGACCCTGGACGATTCTCTTTCCTGGGAAGCTCAATGTGTGAATTTATCTGCTAAACTAAATAGTCTTTGCTATGTAGTCAGAAATCTCAGGCTTGTTATGGATGCTCATCAAATTGTTAGTGTTTACCATGCTATCATACACTCTAGGATTTTGTACGGGGTCCATTTCTGGGGTATGACTTCTCACGCGGACAGGGTCTTTAAAAGTCAAAAAAGGATTCTAAGATGTATTGCTTGTGTTTCATCCACTACTTCTTGTAGACCTCTATTTAGTAAATTTAAAATTTTACCAGTACCTTGTGTAGTTATTTTTGAGATATGTCTGTTTATATTAAAAAATGATCAAATGTTTGTAAAGAATAAAAATTTTCACGATTACCTCATTCGTTCTAATAATGGATTTTCTTTAACTTATTGTAGGCTTAATATATCCAAAAATTTTATACTTAAATTAGGTCCTAAAATAGGAATAACTTGTTCAACCACATTAAATATAGCAATAGTGTGCCGCTATTTAAAAAAAGTCTGAAACTGTTTTTATTAGATAAGTGCTATTATGCCGTTAAGGATTTTCTTGACTGATTTTCTGTATTATTTTGTTAGTTAGTCATATTACTTTGTTAGTTTTTGGATTTTTATTGTGTACATTTTCTTTTACACTGTTAACTTTAGTGACGAATTCTATACACTTTGTGTCATATGGATAATAAAAGTATTTATTTATTTTATTTATTTATTTATTTATTGTATGGTCTCCAGTAATAATTTCAAATTGCTATACGTTTTTTTTTTCATATGGACTGCATGACTGAAGACTACTTGTTTCCATTATGGAGTAACACTGCTGTAAAACTTACTTTTGAGGAATCAATGAAAGTTCTCCAGTCTTTTGGATCGTAATTCAAGTCTTGCGATATTGATACGCCGGCGATATTTTCCGGTAACTACCGTTGGAGTCCGTTCGATCACCATCGGAATTAAGGGTGTATTTCTGAGGTGAATTAGGTACAGGCAATTCGTCACCGGGTGTACGGCGGATTGTAAATTTGGATACTGTACCCCAGGCCTTTTTTTCCCCGAGAAGCCTTTTTTGATGGTAAGTGTCAAGCAAAAGTAACAGTCAGGAACCTGGTCTTTCGGTTCTCGCTAGATCATAGAAACAGCGAAGGGCATCTGAAGCGTTTTTCAACTTAGCTAGCCGCGAATATTGAAAGCACGTTTGTTGCAGCAATTATGGGGAGCCCAATTTTTATCCTAGTCCCCAATTTCGCAGCCAACATATAAGTGGTAAGCTTTTTTTATTAAGGGGCTAAGAGTATGTCAAAAGTCACTTCACCACAAAGTACACCTAGTATCTCTCATTTAATGGTCGAACTTTCCCATACATTAAGGGTAAATAGGTGAATTATTATAACAAGCATGGATTTATGAAACCGGAGGCAACTGAGACTTTTGCAAGACAGATTGTTAATTAGTCTAATAAAATATTTAAGATTTTGCTATTTTGATCTCGGAAACATTTTTGCTGTTCCCCAGTGATTATACCAGTGCCCATCCAACACTTTCGGTTGAACTACTCTAGACTACACATTTTTAATTAGCGAATTTGTTTAGTTAAAGTTAGAGGGGGTACAATTGTTGTAGCTAATATCATTATTTTAAAATAGTTTATATGTTCAAAATAAGAATAGTTTTCGTACATCGTAAATTTCGTGTAGTTTTTTTAATCGAAGGTTATATTAAGGAAAACAAATTTCAAAGGCTTTTATCATACTGAGAAACTCTAGGGCACGGCCCTGATCTGTAAGACGCACGAACCATGTATTAGGATGCTTTTAATATTCATCAGTTGTTTTTCTATTTTTTTCTCTTAAGCTTTTGTAGATGTTCGGGAGGAAAACATTTTACAGTTAATCCCGCACAAATAACAAGATTAATCGCATTTTCGCTGAAATCATCTTTTTTTATTCAAATACCTCCGCAAATAGTTTTCACAGAATTAAATTGCTAGAGCGGAGCACTGTAAAACGTTTTCCTATCGAGAGCGGCAGAAAAAAAATAAATGAAAATTCAAAAGCAAAGAGGGTTTTTGACGCAGTCGGAACAGGAATAAAAAGGAAATATTTATACCCTTTTACTTAAAGGTAGAAGTGTGTATTGACAAAATATTGTAAAATTGGTAGTTGTTATATTTCGTTGATTTGTTACACTTTTTATTTGAATCATTTTTTCAATTTTAAATGCGTTAATTAATAGTCATATATTTTTATTAGTAGTCATACATGTATCCCTTGTTTGTTGCAACCTACAAGTTAAACATCTGAACCGATTTTCATGGGTGGGTCAACAAAAGGTTCGACCGTACCTCACGATTGTTCTTTGATAGGTTTGCTTATAAAAAAATTAGTAAACTTCCTTTACCCGGAACTTCCCTCGTTATAAATTTTTCCTTTTGTTAGGAATAGTAAAGTGCAACCCAATTTAGTTTCAGACATGGTCAATTAGTATGTTGCGTTCTTAAACATTTTTTATTGGGCGCCATTTTGTTTCACCATATTGAATTCGTACCTTTATTTACCAGTCTCTAATTTCTACATATGCCACACTTAATTTTTTGGCATGTTTTGAATACATTGTTTTTAGTTTAGTATTTATACTGATTTTTTAAGACCGCCATTTTATACCGTCGCGTCATGTTGAATTTGGTACCAGGTAATCCCGGTATCACATTCAATTCTACTTCAAGAATTGAAGAAGATTGCATGAGAAGATTTTTTATGCTAATATTTTAGACAATATATTTGGTCGCCATTTTATTTCACCATCTTGAAATCGTACCACAATTTTACCAGTTTATCTCTATAACACATGTAATGCTTCCAAGATTTGAAATTTATTCTAATAAAGAGTTTTTTAGGCTGATTTTTTATCAGGTACCCATTTTGTTTTGTTGTCTTGGATTTGTACCCAAATATACAGGTTGATTTCTATGTACCACTTGATCTTTGAGCAAAATTTGAGGTAAATTAGATAATTTGTCTTTTAGTGACAATTTTTTTAACACTTATTTCATTACGCCGACATTTTGTTCTACCATATTCGATTTTTACCAAAATATGACCAGATCATTCCCACATAACCCTTAATTTTTGACCAAAATTTGTTTGTTAATCGGGTAAGTAGTTTTTAATTACGCCGCACCGCAAACTGACACACAAACCGACGGACAGACCAAAGGAATAGAGAGGCTAAAACGTAGACATGTAAAACCTGGAATATTTTTAGCGATTACAAACATATCATTTGGCAGCCATCTTAAATTCATGCCACAGTTTTACCAGTTCATCTGTATACCACAATATAATAAATATTTGTCATTAATATTTTATTAAGCCGCCATCTTGAATTCGAACATTTGACTGGGCCACCATTTTGTTTCGTCTGATTGGATTTTTACCAAAATGTTACCAGGTCATCCTCATATGATTTAATTTTGAACCAAAATTTGAAGTTAATCGGGTAAGTAGTTTTTTAGCGATGCTGCGAATACATAAATCGACAGACCGACAGACAGACTTACCAACGGAATTTAAAACATATTTTAAGGTAAAAATGAAAATGTCGGAAGTAGTGCGGAATTTTGTCCAACATAAAGAAATATCAATTTTTATAATTCATTGTTACAGGTGACAAATTGAAGAACTCCCTGAGACGATTTTAAATATATAAACTGCCGGTCACAAATAGTCCATCAACAAATTTTTTATCAAAGTTATATATTTTAACTGCGAACCGCGATATCGAGATAAGGTTTTTGCTGCTCGTTAGGCCAATCTGTTTGGTATGTGCGTCTACTTGCATGACTTTATATGCGCATGTGCTATAAAACCCTTAAATGTATGCAAAAGTTTGTTAAAGCCTAAGTTTCTCAACATATTTTTTAATTTTTCTTGCTTCCGACAAAAATGATCTATACATTTTATAAAGATTTCAATATTTTCGTGGAATCCCTGTATATTGCAACACAAACGAAAAGATGATAAACCGGTAGAAATTTTAGGCGTTAATAAACTTTTACAAAACAGAAATTTCAATTTCTGTGCGGTTCTTGGTCGGAAAAAGTTATACAAAACGAAAAAATTCAGGGTAAGGATAGCTCCTTCACCATTTTGTGAAGAATCGACCAAAACATGACGCTATATTTGTTTCAAGTTTCATCTGCCCCGGCAACGCTCATCAGGCTCATATATATATATATATATATATATATATATATATATATATATATATATATATATATATATATATATATATATATATATATATATATATATATATATATATATATATATATATATATATATATATATATATATATATATATATATATATATATATATATATATATATATATATATATATATATATATATATATATATATATATATATATATATATATATATATATATATATATATATATATATATATATATATATATATATATATATATATATATATATATATATATATATATATATATATATATATATATATATATATATATGTTTTTTTTTGGTGCTATTTTCTTGGTTTTTGGTCACTTTTTAAAGGAAAAATGTTTTTATTTTTTAATCATATTTATTTTGACTGACGTTTCAACCTAGATTCGGTCTTTTTCAAAGTCAAAATAGAGGAGAACAGTTTTGTTTTTCGTAAAATTACATAGATTTTTTTAATTGACTTACCAGGAACGAAAATAAATCCAACCATCATATGGGACATGAACATACATATAACCTAAATTACATTACTTTTTATTTCAGCATACAAACAGAACAGACACACAGGACACAGGTGTTATTGTCACAGAATAAAATAAACTGACCCATATTAGTATTAATTTGTGTTCAGATAGCAACTGTGTGTTTTATAAAATCGATATATATATTTTGCTTAAGTTGTTTACATCTTTTTTATCATTGATTGAGTTTTTGTTTTTATGGATTTCTACCATTTCTAGGAATTCCCGATTTTTTGAAAGAGACTCAGTTTTTAAAATTTTAGTGTTTTTAAAGTCAAAAGTATGATTTTTTGAGTTTTTGTGATTTGTTAGGGCAGTGCAATTTTTTTTATCATATTTATGGCTATTTATTCGGTTTTCTAAATATTGGCTAGTCTGTCCTATATAAACACCCTCACAATTGTTACATGGGATTTGGTATATGACATTGCTTTTTTTATTTGTAGGGGTTTTCGATTTCAGTTTAGTAAAATTCTTTTCTAATAAATTAAAACCTTTAGGGTTTAAATAGGTTTTGAAATTTTTGAGATAAACCATCAACAAAAGGCAAGGTTGTGGTTGAGTTTTTTTGTTTATTTTTTGGACAGTATGTGGAATTGTAAAATTTGTGAATTCTGTTTTTAAATATTTTGTTGATTAAAAAAGTTGGGTAATTGTTTAGTTTTAATGCATTTTTAGCTTTTTTGATACATCATTTTCTATATTCCGGATCGGAGAGGTGTATGGCTCGATCGGCTAATCCAATAATTACGAATTTTTTTTGTGAAATAGGATGATTAGAATTAAAATTCAAATATTTTGAAGACCATGTATTTTTAGTATACCACTCGGTTGTGATGATACAATCATCCACGTACCTATAAAAAAATGGATATTCAATTTCACGTTTTTTATACAGTTTCTTCCAAATCTTCCATGACTAAGTGAGCAATGACACTTGATATTGAAGCACCCATAGCACACCCTTCTATTTGTTTGAAAAATTTATTATCATATTGGAAGTAAGTGGAATCAAGTGTAAGTTCTAATGCTTTGAGAAACTCGTCTTTTGGAATATCGGTAAACTTTTTAATTTCGTCCCACTTCTTTTTAACAACGTTAATTGCTAATGCTTGTATAGAGAGATACTACATCTAGCGAAACTAACATGTAATTTTTTGGAATTTGTACATTTTTTATTTTTTCTTTAAAATCTCTTGAATCTTTTATGTAAAATTTATTTTTATAAGCTACATTTGTTTTAGGAATTTTGATAAAGGGTTAAAAGGTGATTGTATACATGACAATATTGGGCGTAACGGATTATTAATTTTGTGGAGTTTTGGTAGGCCGTAAATTTTTGGAGAAACCGCATTTCTGATTTTTAGTATATATATATATATATATATATATATATATATATATATATATATATATAGTGGTTTTTTAATTTAAAGTGCTGCGTTATTAAGGAAGTGATTTTTAACTGATATTTTGAGAATCATAAGGGACTGAAGTTAACTTAAGTTGACATAATTTTGACTGTAGGTACCCTTTGATACCTGGTACATACTCATACTACCATTTGGATAATTTGCTATACCGGGTGTTTATGATAACGTGACGAATTCGGCTGATTTAATATCCATTATTTCAATTTCTTTAAATAAGACTCCATTTATTTTTATAATTATTCTTTTAACCATTTAAATACCTTATGTATGTATGTCCTATACCCAAATGATATACTTTTTGAAATATTTTAAATTTAATCTTGAACTACGCGAAAACGGTAATTTTTGTTTAATCAATATTGCTAAGAAAGTAATACATGAATGGTTTGAAATTGTCATTTTGACGGTACGTTTTAATATTTATTGTTTACTGTAGCGTGCTATTAGTTAAAAAGAAAGATTACCTATTATTTTAAAATTAAAAATTATTTTTCAACAGAAGATAAGTAATTACATTTGTAATTATTAAATCATGAATTCTTCGCATGAAGAAGTTATTGACATGACGTATGCTTTGGGAGAAGGGCATAAAAATGCATTTTTAGCACCGTGAATCTATGCATAACAATAAAGGAGACATCCCTTAAAACACTGGAGGAGAGATTTGAAAGAACGGGCCCATCGAATATGAAACATATGAAAGAATCAAATCAGTGACTAGTGATGAAAACAAGTTTATAGTGGCTTTAAGTGTCATTGTAGATCCTCACAAATATTCCAGGCAGCTTGGTGAGCATTTTCGTCCTTATCACATCCAGTTACTGTATGAATTAGATAGGAGACTCGTCTTTTGTCACATCATTGCATCACATTTTTTGACGGAAATCTAACCGGTCATATATACCTTAATTTAGTGCTTTTAAATAGGTTGCCAGAATATACTCGATGAGAGAATGTAGTATCAACAAGATAGAGCGCCGTCTTATTACAATTTACCAGTAAGGCATTTTTTAAATCAACGGATCAATTATCATTGGATTGGTAGACGTAGTCCAGTGGCTTATCCAGCAAGGTCTCCCAACCTAACCAAGCTGGATTTCTTTTTATGGGGATGCGTCAAGTGAAAAGTTTACGAGGCAGTTCCTACAACTAGAGAAGATATGCACAATCGAAATAGGGAGGTATTTCAAACAATTACACCAGGTATGTTAAGAAATGTGAGTGATTCTTTTGAAGAACGAATTTGTGCTTGTAGTTTAAACCTATAAGATCATATTGGACATAATTTATAACAACTTAAATTTAATTAAAATTAAAATTTTCAGCAAGTTGTATATTGCTTGCAAACCATAATTATTTCTAATCAACCTTACTACTGACTAAAAAATATGTTTTACTCCGTATTTACTTCATGTTGTTTTTTTCTAATTTAGCTCTGCTATGAATAAACCTGTAGAAACGTTTATTATTTAGTTAGTAAAAGTAAGTATAGTAAAGTATTTGTAAAAGCGACTTAATATTTAGTTTGCTGTTAATATTGTTATAAATTACACTTAACATTTTTTGATATCAAAGAAATAATGATAATTTTTTACTATAAAAAAAATAAGGTACATGGTTTGTATTAGTTCCATTAACCTATTTGTATTCATACCAGTCTTGATTAAAATAAAACTTACCTATTACAGCGTAGTTAAGATAAAATTTAAAATATTTCAAAAAGAATATCATTGGGGTATAGGGAATACTTAACAAAAAACAAAGGTATTTAATTAAAAGGTTAATTAGAATAATTAAAAAAATACAATGTGTTCTATGTAAAAAGAAATAAAATAATGCATATTTAAATCAACCCAATTCGTCACTCTATTATACACTATACTATCCAAATGATAGTATGAGTATGTATATACCAGGTACCAAAGGCTACTTACGGTCAAAATTTTACTTGGCAACGCAGAACTTAAATTTTAAATCTAAATATGACTGTAAAGTTTTTTCTTGCTAAATAAAATGAGGCAAAAATTTACAGGGTGTTCTATTTTGAAAAAAACACATTTTACTTATTATATATTTTTTGGGACACTTGGGTTATTAAAAAAATATTTTTTATATTATAGTTATACCCCTTATATTATTAAGTCCTATAAATTTCGATAAAACTTTTTTTTGTATCTCTCTTTGGTTTAGGCGATAACGAATATATATATATATATATATATATATATATATATATGTTATATCCTTTCTCACGAGCAATGTCACCTTCAAGTACGATGCCCTTGGTTCCCACCGTATCGGATGTCGGTTATCTCAAGGAGACGGCGAGTACCGAGACGCCTCGTCAGCAGAATCTGCCCAGCAAGCAAGTTCCCACTGACGCAGCATTCGTCTTTCATATAAATAGTGTAAATTGTAAATAAAATCATGATTCGTTTTTAAGCTTCTATACTGTTAGTTTAATTTTGATTTTGTAAATAAAAATATTTTTTAAAAAGTGAATTTTAAGTCGAGTGATATAACAAATTGGCGCAGTCGTGGTAGGATTTGGCAACGTTGGCAGAACAAGAGAACTCTAACTGGCAACGGTGGATCCCAATCCTTCATCCAGAAGAACAAAGAAGCCCCATTTTGTTCATTGTGACGTCATCAACTTGGCAGAACACGCATCTACGGAAGGAACACATAGTGAAGCCCCTGGTAGAACTAACTGCTAAGAACACGACGAGCGATGTTTCTACTCTGTTTGTAAGTAACGAATCATCACGTTTATTTTAAAAATAATATTTAATTAAATACCTGTTCGACTTTTCAAAATCGATCTTACATTTTATTAATTAGTAAAATAATCAATTATTCTGTTAATTGATTTTTCGATAAGCTAATCAATTATTCTGCTAATTGATTTCTGTATTTCTAAGTGTAACAACGTATAATTTGTGTCTAATCAGTTATTCTGTTAATTGATTAATTTTAAAATATTTTTTTGGAATTATTTTGACCAGTTATTCTGCTAACTGATCTCCAGATTACATTTGTATTTTTATTACAACAAGAAATATTACACAGTTTTAATTTAATTACACTAACTAGTTAATTAGAACTGTTTATTTTACGTTGGTTGGCATACTACTTTACGTACTGTCTATCAACATAAAATTTCGTAAAATATTTTGTGGTTTATATCCTTTTTATATTATATTGTGCTAGTGTTTATTGTGTTGATATATTGAGCAAATATGATGGAAAATGAAAGAATAACTGCAGGAGCAGCGGTAGCAGTAATCGAACCTTATAAACTTTCCGAGATTTTTTCTATTATCCCCGAATTCGAAGGTGATCAAATATTTTTACAAACCTTCCTAAATGCCTGCGAATGTGCATATGATATGTCTACGGGTAACCAAAAAGACCTTTTAGTGATTCACATAAAAAATAGGTTGCGAGGAAGAGCAGCGCAGCTGATAAGCTCTCGAAATCCATTTTCTTTTCTAGAGATAAAACAATTACTTAATTCTCACTTCGGAGATACGCGAGATCTATCTTCTCTTATTCAGGACTTACAAAGAATGAGACAACTACTAAACGAATCTCCTTTGACTTTCCTTAACAGACTTCAAGTCCTAAATGCCAAAAAAGGCATGCCAACATACAAAAATCAATACTCGCACCCAGTCAAAAGGCAGCCCAAATAACATTAATCGAATCCATGTCTCTAAATAGCCTACTTACTGGCCTGGAACCCCGAATTGGTCATATAATACGTGCAGGAAATCCACCTAATCTTTTGGAAGCACAAATTCGCATCAGACGCGAGCTCCAACTATCATATTTCGAATCCCAAAAATCTTCTAGACCCAATCCGCCTGCTAGACCTATTTTTCAAACTAATAAAAGACCTAATGTACAATCTCTTAAATGTCATAGCTGTGGTCGCAATGGTCACTTAGCAAATGAATGTAGAGCGCAACAACGTCCTAATGGTTATACTTCCCAGAATTTTGGCAATTTCCAAAGGCCTAATACCAATCAACAATCAAATTCTTTTCAATCAAGCACCTCCTTTCAGTCGAATAGACCAAACAACGGTCAGCCAAGACCGCAGTACACACCCCATAACCAGTCAAACCAAAACAATTTCCAACGTCAAACACCATTTAACAATTTTCAACGTCCTTCAGTAATACAAAATAATCCCCAGCATCGTGCTCATATTGTCAATTTCGACAATGACCAATATTCCAACAATAACTATTCCGAACCCCAATATGACGAGTATTGTAACCAATACGCAGGAATGTATGAAGATAACCCCGATTACGAATATCAAAATGTTGAAAATATTGATCAACAAGATAAAACGAATTACGATGAATATCAGGATTTTCTTCCCACTTCGAATCAAAACCATCCTCCTATTCGAACAATTTCAAATACCAATGCCGTGACGGAAATCCAAAATCAAATACAAACCCTGAATTTGGACAACATGAACCCGTCATTGAATTTCCCAGAACAACATTTTCTTTAAATCCCCTTCTTGCTGTTAACCCGAAAAATCTATATTACATAAAAGACGCATCTAACACTTTTAAACTACTTATAGATTCCGGAGCAGGAATTACGATATTTAAAGAAAACACAGTAAAACAATTTCCCCAACGTTTTCCCGAAAACGTTACGATTCAAGGCATCACAGACCAAAAACTTCTTATCAGCGAATCAACCCTAGTTCCTTTTCAAGCCGGAAACCCACATAAAGTTTACATATACGATTTAGATATTGATTTCGATGGTATTCTAGGACTCGACTTTTTAGAACACTATGAATGCACCATCGACTTAAAAAATAAACAACTTGTTACAAATTTTAAAACTTTACCACTGTTTAAGGCAGAAGAAAACCTCGAACAAAATAATAAAATAACTAACGTAAACAATTCTAACGAAATTAAGATTGAAGGTAGGACCGAACAAATTTTTAAATTACGTTGTGATTTAGTCAATACCGATGCTATCCTATCTAGGCAAGAAATCGAAAAAGTTCACATTCCAAACGCAATTGTCCATGTCAATGAAAAAGGCGAATTTCTAACTTCTGTAGTTAATGCAAACGCCATCCCAAAAACCATTAATTTTTCAGATATCGAAATCGAACCTTTTTCTTCTCATTCGCTACTCAATTACAATTTATCTGATAAACAACTATCTCCTAACCGCATTCCCAACATTAAGTCCCAACTTCGTTTAGAGCATCTTAACGAAGAAGAAAAAGAAATAATTACCAATCTTTGCGTAGATTTTGAGGACATATTTTACCTCGAAGGTGACAATCTTACCTTTACCAATGAAATTAAACACCAAATTGACACCAATGGTGCAAAGCCTGTTTTCACCAAATCATACAGGTATCCCCATATTCACAAAGAAGAGGTAAAAACTCAGGTTAATAAAATGTTAGAACAAGGAATCATAAAACCCTCTATTTCACCTTGGTCATCTCCAGTTTGGGTCGTCCCCAAGAAACTTGATTCCTCAGGCAAACAAAAATGGAGAGTAGTCATAGATTATCGTAAATTGAATGAATCCACGGTAGATGATAAGTATCCGCTTCCCGATATTTCCGATCTTTTGGATCAGCTAGGCAAGTGCCAGTATTTTACAACCCTGGATCTGGCTTCAGGATTTCACCAGATCGAGATAGACCCTAAAGACATTCCAAAAACTGCTTTCCCTGTCGAAAACGGACACTACGAATTTATAAGAATGCCCTTTGGTCTTAAAAACGCCCCGTCCACTTTCCAGAGAGTAATGGACAACATCCTTCTAGGCATTCTCAATGAACGTTGTCTCGTCTATATGGACGACATCATTGTGTATTCACCCACAATCCATGACCACATCACACGCTTACGCGAAGTTTTTAAACGTCTTCGAAAAGCAAACCTCAAAATACAACCTGACAAATGTGAGTTCCTGAGAAAAGAGGTAGCATACCTTGGTCACCTAATCACTCAGGACGGAGTTAAACCTAATCCCACTAAAATCGATTGTATACAGAAATTTCCAGAACCAAAAAATTCAAAAGACATAAAATCCTTTCTGGGTTTAGCTGGTTATTATCGTAGGTTTATTCCAAACTTTGCGAAAATATCAAAGCCCCTTACCAGATTGTTGAAAAAAGATATCAAATTTGCAGCCACACAACAGCCACTCAGTCCCAATACACTCTAACACCAATAAACAACACCTTAGGAATTTTCTTTCATGAAGAAGCGACCGTAAAAATCTCAAATGATAAATGGACCCTCCTTGTTTACAAAGAGCTCGGACCAATCAAAGAAACAATTAGTAATAATGACAAAATATTAGAAAGCTTATTAAACACTATAGACGAAGACGTACCGCGAATGAAAGCCTTTAAGCCGCAAGTTCAAACTCATGTTAGTCTCCTTAAACAAATATCAAACGCCGTTAACCAAAAGTACACTGAAATAATGGCCGACACTAAAAAGTACATTTTTAGAGAAAAACGTGGTATTCTTAATGGTATTGGAACCATTTGGAAATCAATAACTGGTAATCTTGACGCTTCCGATGGTGAATATTTCAACGAGTGCATCGAAAAGTTACCCACGATGAATACCAAATAGAAAATCTTTTGAAAAATCAAATATCTGTAACTACCTCTGTTATCAAAAGCTTTAACGAAACCATTCAAAAACTTCAAATTGACGAGGAAACCTTTAATAATGATATTAAAGAAATTCGCGAATCAATTATGGATATTTCCGATCATCTCAAATTTTATCAATCACAACTCGATATCCTAGACTTGTGCGAATCACTAACAGAAAGCTATTCATTTATCGAAAATACTTTGAACGATGCTATAAACGCTGTTACATTTGCACGTTTAAAAATTTTGCACAGTTCAATCATTACTCCATACGATTTAGTAGACTCATTAAAGCATATATCGCAGTCATTACAGAAGAATAATCTTCCCTTGCCGATATATTATTCAAGCGTAGCTCAATACCTCGACATAATAGAATTAAAGGCATATCAATTAGATACTAGAATAATTTTGAAACATACACTCTCTATCACTTATATCCTATACCGATTCTGGATAATCGAACAGGCCTTCATCACATTTTGTCAATAACTAATAAACTAATTGCGCGAAATGATGATTCTTTACTTTATACAACCATCCGCAATATGAAGTCCTGCAAACCACTAGGCAACCGTATGTTCATCTGTTCCAACATCCTGCCATACCCAATTGATACTGATGCAGTCTGCGAGGCTCAGCTTCTGAAGAGACTTAACCATCTACCCAGAACATGCCAAGTTTTAGTCATTCTTGCCAAAGACTATAAAATTCAAGAAATCAGTCAGAATTTATGGTTGATAGCTGTTGCAGACCCTCTGCCCGTCACAATAAAATGTGGATCCAGAGATATAGAGACTCAGATCATCAACACAAATACTTTGATGAAACTTCAACCCGAGTGTAGTGCCTTCGTTGGGAGTACAAGAGTTCGTGCCCAGAAATCAGTTGATGTTTACGACAACGTAACCTACAATTACCACCCAGTCAACATCCCTTTTGACTGCTGTAACCATATGCCAGAGAATATTCACTTACCAGATTTGAAGCCTCTGAAGCTAAACAAAATAGATGTAGAGGACCTGAACATAGCCCAGCACAAGCTAAATCAGTATGCCGATCAGCTGGATCAATTGGTAAATCAGCCGTTCGTGAAAAAACACATAAGTTGGTTCACGATTCTTACAATAACACTCATTATCACACTGATTGCCTTATACATCTTTTGCAAATGTCGAAGACGAACACGTAACATCAAGATTGGAGTAGCCACTAGCAACGATGACAATCCACCCTCTCCACCTAAAAGAGGATCTAACGTTATACAATGGAGAAGAATAATTCCCAGAAGGAGACCGAGCATTCGCCTTGGCGACCCGATTGAAGAAAGTGAAGAGATTGAACTCAACCTCAATAAGCAGAGGACCTGAAAGTTGTCACCACGCGTCAACTTTCATCTTAATGGGGGAGTTGTTATATCCTTTCTCACGAGCAATGTCACCTTCAAGTACGATGCCCTTGGTTCCCACCGTATCGGATGTCGGTTATCTCAAGGAGACGGCGAGTACCGAGACGCCTCGTCAGCAGAATCTGCCCAGCAAGCAAGTTCCCACTGACGCAGCATTCGTCTTTCATATAAATAGTGTAAATTGTAAATAAAATCATGATTCGTTTTTAAGCTTCTATACTGTTAGTTTAATTTTGATTTTGTAAATAAAAATATTTTTTAAAAAGTGAATTTTAAGTCGAGTGATATAACATATATATATATATATATATATATATATATATATATATATACAGGGTGAGTCAACTAATTGGCACCCCCCATTTATTTCTTAAACTATTAGGAGTAGCTGAAAAAATTAAATACAAAAGTGTTTCAAATTTCAACAATATATATTTTTGCGTTAACTGTTATTATACAGGGTCGGTCAAAAATGCTGGGCGTGGTCTAAATGCAATTTTTTAAATAAGAATTTACATTTTTTTATTCATTTTCTGATTCTTCATGAAATTCTAGAAAAAAATTTTTATTGAAGTGATATAGCTAAATTTAAAGGTTTATGAGATATTAATGTTTAAAAATTGTAAATTATACGTGCGACATAACATAAGATTTGTTATTTTATTGTTTAGTTTCTTGGGCGACGTTACTTGTACTTTTGTAGGAAAAACACCAGTTGATGCAAATGTCATTTGAGGTTTTGTCAGTATTAAAAATTTTACATTTTAAAGTATAAATTTTTATGGCGTTTAATCAAAAGTTCCCCGTCAACGAATTAAATGACATGATTTTACTAATTAGTGAATGTCAGCGTAAGATAAAAACTGCTAAACGTCTATACCAAGAATAATTTCCAGGTAGAAGACAGCCAAGCCGTGAAGTTCTAAAAAAAACTCTACATCGGTTTAGACAAACAGGAAGTGTTGCTTATCCTAAAAAGAGAAAAAAAGAATTCATAATAAACGAAGACAATGAATTAAAGGTTTTGTTAAGTTTGGAAGAAAATCCTCAAGTAAGTTCAAGAACTTTGGCCAGTGAATTAGATATAAGACAAAGTACCGTTTCCAGAACATCTCGAAAACACAAATATCATCCCTACCATTTATCTTTGACGCAAGAACTTTATGATGATGATTTCGAAAATAGGGTACACTTTTGCAGGATCCTTCAGATACATATTAATGAAGATGCGTTATTTTTAAAAAGTGTTTTGTTCACCGACGAGGCTTTGTTTAAGAGCAATGGTGTAGTTAATAGGCATAATATGCACTATTATAGTACCACAAATCCCCATTGGATGAGAACAATTGACAATCAAAGAGTATGGTCTCTTAATGTCTGGGGTGAGATTCTCGGAAACCGAATTATTGGACCTCATTTTTTTGACGGTGTTTTAAATAGAGAAATGTACCTAAATTTTTTAGTGAATCATCTTCCAATTCTTTTAGAAGATGTTCCTATCCGAGAACGTCAAAACATGTGGTATCAGCAAGATGGTGCTCCGCCTCATTTTTCACTCAATGTTCGTCAGTATTTGGACCAGTTATATCCCAATAGGTGGATAGGAAGAGGAGGTCAAATTCAGTGGCCAGCAAGATCGCCGGATCTTACACCGTGCGATTTTTTCCTATGGGGATATGTCAAGGAGAAGGTCTACAAAGTTCCCCCGATTGACCAAGAAGATATGAACGAATAAGGAATGCATTTGTTGAAATTACGCCACAAACTCTTCAAGGCGTCCTTGAAAATATTGAGAGAAGGTTGGAAATATGCATTCAACAAAATGGGCACACGTTTGAACATTTGCAGTGAATTTAACGGTATAACCTGTTTTAAAATTAAGTTGTAAGTTTTAAGTGGTGTTTTTTTATATTTTTAGTATTCTTGAATTACCTCGTATACTTACTACGTATTACTTCGAAATAATTCATGTTATAAATAAATAACGTTGTGAAGATTCACAGGTCTTTTTTACAATTTTTAAACATTAATATCTATATAACGTTAAATTTAGCTATATCACTTCAATATAATTTTTTTTTTAGAATTTTATGAAGAATCCGAAAATGAATAAACAAATGTAAGTTCTTATTTAAAAAATTGCATTTAGACCACGCTTATCATTTTTGACCGACCCTGTATAATAACAGTTACCGTAAAAATATATATTGTTGAAATTCGAAACACTTTTGTATTTAATTTTTTCAGCTAATCCTAATAGTTTAAGAAATAAATGGGGGGTGCCACTTGGTTGACTCACTCTGTATATATATATATATATATATATATATATATATATATATATATATATATATATATTCTGCCTTTTTCAAAAATCATTTCACAACACACTGCCATTTTGAAAATTTATGGAACATCAACATATGTTTAAAACTTAAAATATAGCACTCAACCTGACGCTCACTCTAACACTTACGAACAGACACTTCACTATAAAGTTAAAAGGAAATATGACTCACAGTCATTGTACAATAGAAAAACTCAGTATTTTCTTCCGTTGTCATCCCATCAATATGTTTAAACAAAAATATACGGGGGAAGAGCAAATCCTTTTTCACGAAAGTTTAAGTTTGATTGACGCCACTAAACAGTAGAAATAGGAAAACATCTCTGAAAGTTTGAAAAAATTACGGAATGTAAATTAATTGCAATACTTCCCTCGCATAAAGAAATTTAAAAAGTAAAGACTGTCCGAATAAATAAAAATGAAATAATAAAAACTGCATTGAAATTTGAGAAGGTGTGATCAATATTGAATGAATCTGTTCTCAGCTTTGTGGGTCAAATAATGCATTCGTTCTCTTTCAAACACATATTTGGTTCCAAAAGAAATATACTATTTCAGGCAAACTCATCAAACGGTAGAAAACGGCTCAGCTAAAATCCTCAATGCGAATTCAACAGCCAAATAGACAGGTTTTATTCGGGTGGATTGAATCGAAGGTAAATATATTCGCAAACGCTAATGCCCTCTTATTTTCTACAAAATAACATCTCGTGTGTTCGCAGAAGACTGAGTGTATGCGGGTTTGCGTTTGGAATTGAATCGCATAAATCTTCTTTCTTTTACGTCCCCTATTTCGACAAGATTTTCCACTTTCAGATTTTTAGATAAGATCGGGATATAGTAAAGGCGTAAACTGATGCAAGCCGCTTCATGTTTAGCAATGTCATTGTGTGTTTTCATATTACAGATTTTATGCAACTTCCTTGAAAAGATTTATATAAAAAGAATTGTACTACAACAAACAGACAGATAACCTTTTATAATAATGTGATTCTCAAAAACGGCCGAAATAAATGTCAACTGATAAATAATTTCATATCCAATCAGACAGTTACTTTACAACTTTAAATATTTAATGCACTCATTATACAGGTTTTTAAAAAAAGTACGTTGCAAAATTAACAAATTTCAATCTTTTTCCATTTTTATATAGAACTGCCTTCAAATAAACCAAGTTAATTTTAGTTCTCAAGATGTTTGTACATATCCCAACTGATATAAATACCTGTATTCCAGTAAAAGCTATTAAGAAAGTGTTTTTCGCTAACCACGATCTAACACTTGGCGCCGTCGTGCTGATCGGTTAAGAAGAAGAAAACCTCCATTTGAAATCAAAAAACCACCGAAGACAGGTTTCTAGTTTGAAAAAGATTTTTGTAAGTAGGAACGAAAAGAGCCCACGGGTCAAAAAAAAGGCCAATATTTGAAAAGGGACGAAAAAGCTCAAGGGCAAGAACCAGCCCAACACTTTATTTTACGAAGGTAACCAGTGGCGACTATTGTGAAGTCGGTGAAGTGCTACTTCACCAAGAAAAATAAACAAGCAAACATCTAACTATATTTATTATATATCTCTTAGTTTAGAATATTAGTTTTCACATTCATTTATTTACCTTATTAGTAAAAAATAAACTATACATCTCAAATAAATATTTTACTTGGCCGTTGGCGGCATGTCTTTTTAAAACTTTTAATCGAACTTTATTATAACAACTATAAAAGTGGCGCAAACCCCTTTGACTTTGCTGAAGGTGCTATGTTTAGTTTACGATTTTCCTACTATGTTGCCATGACAACGCGTACCCGATGACGTCGAGCCCAGCGCCATAGAACGCTCTCGGTGAACTGCAGGCGCAGTACACTACACCCACGTGTCGTTCAGTTTGCGGTGGTTGTTTACTTTTATTTTCGCAGATTTCGCTGCAACCGGTGAGTTCCTTTGCAGTTAACTTGACTGTTTTGTATTATATTTATTTATGGTGTTGTTACAACTTCAAATTTGAAGTTAGTTAATGTGATTGTTCAAGACTGGAATAAATTAAAAGACGTCTTTGAATTTATTACAAACTGTGACTAATCTGATGAAAAATCAATCCGCCTTGCGAAAGGATTTTTAGGTGAGATGAACGATTTTGAATTCACGTTTCTGGCATTAGTGTTTAATGATATTTTCTCAATCACGGACAAACTATTTGACGTTCTTCAAAAAAAATAACTTGACGTTCATTTTTGCATATCCATTATGAAACGCTGTAAAAAAAGAAACGAACATTTTTTTAATACCATGTTTGATAAAGCAAATCCTATTACAGAAATAAATCATTATTAATGTGAGCTTGCTAAGCTTTCACTTGAAGAAATTAGGGCTTAGTATAGAACCCTTTCTTGTGAAATATTGGACCATATTTTAATAGGAATGACACTAAGATTTCAAGACTGTGAAAAACTTACATTTTCATGTTTGGCAGGTTCTGCTAAATTTTCCGAATATAGTTTAAATTTTCCGACTGGCCCGTTTGAAAATTTGTTACAGTTATATGGAGAAATATTTTCAAAAAGTCAACGACTTAAAGATGAGCTTGGTCTCATTTTTGCCAATGAGAGTAATTGGAATATATTGCTGCAAGAGCAAGTGAAAAATATTAATAAAAATAAATATATTTTTACGAAAGCATATAAAGTGTTTTCCCTTATTTTGACAATACAATACCGTCGACAAGTGCTTCAGTGGAAAGAAGTTTTTCTTGCTTGAAATGTGTAAAAACTTATATAATATCTCAAGAAAGACTTACTTCTCTTGGCAATATTTCAATTCAAAATGAATTTCTGGAGGCGATTAGGGCAACTTATCTATTTTATGAGGATGTTATAAATAAATTTGCTGCTATGAAAGATAGGAGAATTGATTTAGTGTACAAAATTTAGGAAAGTCGTACAAAAATATTCTACCCCCTCCACATATAAAAAAATTCTGTAAAAAAAATTATTGGGATATTTTCTTGATTCATTTGCACTTCACTTACTTTTTCACCCGCTAGCCTCCACTGAAGATAACGCACGAGCCCAAGGCACAAAAAGAGTTCAAAATTAAAGAAAAATTAAATTTTTCTCAAGTCCGGGAATCTCGGGTGAATTAGCAACACCTATGCCCCTGGCACGAAAAGCTACCCACTCTGATCTCTTCCCCGAGAAGCTTCGTGTGGATTTTTAACACCCAGTAAAGCCTCTGATACTTAGATACAATTCCAAGAAGCCTTTTTCCCTTCACAGTTTAAGACAAGCCACTTTTGTATGTAAATTACAAATTTTATTATACTATAATTTTAGCCGTCGCATTTACGTGTATCTAAATATAAAAATAATAGCGTGCTCCTAAGCTTTTCTATTGTCTTTCACTAAAATATAAACAGTTTATTAAAAATAATATCCTAATACAGCGATGATCAAATAGCGTTAAATACTTTTATAAATGCTTGCAACAGAGCATATCACAACAGTCTGGATCAAAAGTATGTACACATGATTTTAATTGAAAAAATGGGTTCAAATACTTGATTAATAGGATTATACCCCAAAATAGGTCAAAACATTAGAGTAGGGAAATATTGAAGATTTTGAAGAAATTAAAGATTTAAAAAAAAAATGAGGATAAATAATCAACCAAAAAATTTGAAAACTAATCAAAACATATTTATATTGTAAAAAGAGTAATCATATACTAAATAAATTCAGGCCAGGACTTCAAAACCAATCTTATAACTTAACTTACTAAGTTGTCTAGGAATAAATCCACAAAAAATGTTTCAACAAGCTTTGGAACAAAAACCCCAAAATATAGTTCCTAATCAAACAAGACCAATTAATAAGCGAGTTCAAACACTTCAAACAATGTTTTTTCAGCAAAGACCTACAGTAATACAAAATTATCCAAATTGAATAGGTTTACTCAACCACAAACTCATTGTCATGGGAGAAAAGGAGGAAAAAGAGGAATGGAAGGAGAGGTGAAAGGTGGTGCAAAATGAATTCACTGTGAAAAGCAATAGAAATATTTGGGGTTAGGTCTAGATATGAATGATGGGAAAAAAAGGAAGCTCAAGGGGGAAAACGAGATGCTTTGAATTAACTTTGGGAGGGATGAGAAAAAATGGGACACCTATATTTTTGTTGGGTCAAAATGGAATCACTATCCAAATTCCAGATAATTTTGACACGGTCTAATCCCAAGAACCATGATTTCTTAATGAGCCACAGCCGTGAAAGCTTTCCTTCTATATATTTGCTTGATGTTCTACTAATACGAACCAGAACTTAAAGAGCGCCAACTAGCTATTTAAGCGTAGAGCGGTGTAGGTATATACATGCGCCATATTCTGTTTTTATGTCCTAAGGCAAATTCTGATTATCAAAAAGTCTATAAATGAAAAACAGGAAAATCTCAAGGTACATAAAATCCCAAAATGGAATAATCTTTCATATAACATTCGCTAAAGTTCGGCAATCCAAGACGAGAAGAGAAAGCAGCATGATTTGAAACAAGTGTGCTAGTTATAAACTAAAGTGAGCAATAATAATTGCGAGCCGAAGGAACTCTATTCTTTAAACTTATAGAACGTCAGATAGTGACAGATTTAGATGCCCCATTTTCGTACACAAGTATAGGGGGTTGAAAAGTACATGGATGTTGAGTACAATGAAAGGCAATTTACGAGTGGCCCCTGGGGATAACACATGGAAAATCGATTTTCCTTAATAGAAAAAAAAAGATGTCTGTTGCTCATATTTTCACGCAAGCTGTGTTCATTAAATGGTTAGTTAATAGAATCTGGTTTTGGAAAACCAAAGGTTTGAGAATTGCGGGTGGCTAAAGGGGTTGAAATAAGAGCGCAACGGTGTTAGAACAAATCGAGATGTGTCGGCCGGTTGTTCCATACAAGCTTTGGATTTCCAAAGCCTGATTCTATTAATTAATCATTTAGTGAACACAAATTGCATCAAAATATGGGCAACAGACACCTTTTATTCCTGTTAAGGAAAATCGAATTTTCCGTATGTTATTCCACTCGTAAAATTCCTTTCATTCTACTCAACATAAATGTAATTTTCAACCCTCTTCGGCGCTTTTGTGCGAAAATGGGACAGCGAATCTGTTACTATCTGACGGTCTATTAATTAACGGTGTTAAAGGAATTACTTTATGTAATTATTAATAGTGAAAATTACGTTACCCAACAACTTAATATCCACGATTGAGTATGCTAAAAAATCCTTTAATATTGCAACATGCTGTAAATATTACTATTACATTGCAATCCATATTGCATAATTTATCGAAGTCTAATGTGAAAAAGAACCTACATTTTCCTAGTCTAGATGCTATTTAATCTTAAGTTATATATTTCGAGTATAATATTTAGTGCAATCCCTCAGAACCAATAAAAATAGCCGAGAAATTCTATATAACGTGGATCTCCATAGTTTGTTTGCGTTATTAATGTAGCCTTTTTAGCGTAATAAAATAATTCTCTTTATCAAGAAAAATGACATATATTATTATTTATATAATGTTTAGGGTAAAAGTAAATTTAGCGATTTAATTAAATGCTATACACTACAAGAGCGAAGTAATATATTAAAGCACTAATTTCATAAGATATGGTTTTATAGCACGAGCTCTAGGTTAAGTTAGGTTAGCCTAGCTAGTGAGATTAACTGTCTTATAAAACGGGTATATTCTACCAATTTTGTCTATTTTGAGTACTATATTTCAAAAAAGTATTTAAAAAAAATGTTTACTGTTGAACATTTTCAAGTTTGTAAAATTGTAAGCTAAAAGTGAGATTTACATGGGCGCGGGACTTGAACGGTTTAAAATTCGCGGTAGTTATGACTCAGCATGGCCAACTTTGTAGAGGGGAAAAAAAATAATGTCCATTACGACACTACAGTGCGTAACGAAAAAACGTCTTTAAGATTACAAAACACAAAAAAATAAAATTTGTATATAGGTTAGTAACATTTTGACATTACTAAATTAAACATTAAATTTTATTGAAAAACTGAATACCATTGCTAGATTGAATTTATATCTAAATATTAACACACAAAAACAAAAAAAATCTTTCTCTCTCTACTTCATTCCCCTTTTTCTTCTATGTGCTTCTGTACTAATTATACTTGCAAATAAATTGCACATATTTTTAAAATAAGGGTTTACATAAATAACCATAGACCGCCACCTACATGATAAAAATAGCTGCGTCTTAGTTAATTTTTTAAATATCTTTTTAATAAAACTCAGCAAATCAAAAATTCTAAGAATAACTATATGTAGCAATATCCAACAAGCTAAAGAACCAAGAACGAAATATTAATTACCTACATTTGATTTACAGAAAATAAAAATTTGGCTATTAAGGTCTGCGACCACTTTTTTATATATATTTAGAACCAAAAATTTAAAGTTTGCTAAAAGGAAGAGTAAACTTCAATATTCACTTTTTAAAGATTTTTTAAAACACTAACTTCCCAGCCTCAACAAAGCTTCTACAAAAATTGTTAATTTATACTTCTTTCGTGATGTTGTCTTAAGAGCCCTTAAAACTTGTAAATCTCAAACATTTCTGTAAAGCGGAAAGCCGTAATTTTCGATTGTCTAAGAAAGTTCTTCTCAAAGCTTAAATTTAAATTTATATAGCATGTTAGCCATTAGTTTTTAAGTATTTCTAGAGGCAATAAATATGCAAGTTGCTCAAGATTTTAAAAAAATCGCTTAATATTTAAGGGATAATTAATTTTTTTTATCTATGAGCATATCACGAAGACCGAAGGCCAAAGTATTAGGTAACGTGGTTGCTTGAAATAAAGACAGATAAAGTTTATTGATGTGGGATTTAAAGACTTGCAGATTAGGAGAAAAAGGAAAAACATTTGCTGGTAACACATCCCATAATCGGGACACTCTGAGAATAAAGCAGCGTACAAAGTGGGAGGTCCTTGGTCTTTGCAGTTGAACAGTAAAGAGATACATGTGGGTCGATGCCCCTGTCGGCGGAAGCCGTAATGCCTGTCGTGTACAAGTTTATATCTTTCAAGTTAATTTAAAAGGCTAAATATTCTCCATTGACTTACTCATAATAGGGAGGAGGGATATGGGTCTGCAGTTAGAGGGAAGAGTTTTGGGTCCCTTTTTGGGAACAGGTTATACACGAACAGATTTCCAGCTTTTAGGAAAAACGCCCTTGACATAGGACATTTGGAATAACGTGGTGAGGATAGGGACCAATTTAGAAGGCACTTTTTAGGACAATGGCCGGAAAACCATCAAGGCTAGAGGACTTTTTCGTATTAAGTATTTTGAGAATACGTCATATCTTTTTAACCTTGAAGGTAATTTCGTGCATATTGTATGGCAAAGCTGGTACTGATGGAAGGGGGAAGTGAAGAGGAGGGATTAAGGTAGAAAGCTCAGGTTCTGCTTTAGACATGGAGACGCTTTTATCACCAGAAGTTAGGGGTGGAAAGGAATTATGGCAAGAGTTTTGATTAATATTTTTTGCAAATGAGCAAAAGAATTGATTGGCTCTCATTTTGGCAAAAAAAGCACTTTGCCTTTTATGCCTGTATTAAAGATATTTTTGTCTTCCAGTCAGCGGAATTATAGTGCCATATAGTAAGAGGTGGTAGAAATGTTAAATATCGTAGTTTGTAAGAATCAGAGTAATTGTTATTTCTAGTAATTATATTAGGATAAAACAAACTGCTAAATTTAATTAGTTTCTTGATATTCTAATTGACCTTGACTTACAATTTTTTTTGTCTGACAAACGGTTATTTCAATTTTTTGGTTTGTTTCCAGGTTTTCAATGAGTCGAAATTCCAAACTACAGTTATAACCTAAGAGGTTTCAGAGGGTTCTGTAACGGAATAGACTATACCAATAGAACAGAGTATATACATTTTTATTTTATTTTTTTTCTCATGACAAATGCTAAACATGAGTATTTCAAAGAAGTCGTTAAAGTAAAACTATCTAACATTAGTTTTGAGAGTTTTTAAAATCTAAACAAAATAATAAATATCATTTATCTCAAACGCTATCTTCTAAACTGTATAGACAGTTTTATATGAAGATAAACCTTCTCAAGTGGTTATCGTTTATGCCACCCTTTCGAGAGTTCATCATAGACCTGCGGCGTATAAAGCTTTCATTTACGTTAAAGCTAATAATAATTGAAACATTTCATTTGGTTCGATTCAATTATTATAAATTGTCAACTTACTATTTTAAAAATGCAATAGAATATTTTATAATACAAGGCGTTTTAAAAATTCCGTGTTTTTTTTTTGGAAAGCATTGTCTCCCTCGGAAAAGACTGGCTGAGAGGGTTTTTCTTTGCCTTTCTTTTTTTCTCGCCATGGTCTTTTTGAGTCAGAACGCTGATAAGTTAGTTTAAGTTTTAGACATTTATATAGAAGGTATAAGAAGGTGTGGACCTTTTTTATGACTACTAAAACAAGATTCAGTCTGTGTCAGAGTTCCGTTTCTTACAGTTGATTTTAAATTCTTCTTTTGTGGTGGTTTATGGGGCTTTACGTATACAGTGGGGTATTAAAGTTGAGGGATAATCAAAGATGATATATTTTCATTTTATGATTTATTTGGGGAGTAACTTATTCTCGAGAGTTAAATTTATAGTTTATTTAAAGATATTTTTTTGTTTTCTTTTCTTTTGCACTGAGTTTGGGGATTTTAAGTAAATTCCGTCATTTTCTGGATTTAAATTCTTTTTCTTGTTATTGGTTTTAAGTATTATTTTTGTACAGTAATTCACATCCTTATTTTTGTTAATAGATTTTTAAGTTGTTTTTAAAAACCAAATCTTTTATTTAAATAAACCACCTGCAAGTTAAAAGAAATCTGTTCAAGAAGAAGATACCATCGTTGTTGTAGTTTGCTGTTGTTCAAGCTTATATGGCCGTAGAATTGGTGAGATAAGATGTTTAATTCAATTTGTACTAACAATTATATTTGATAACATTGTAAATTATAATTTACGAAGAAGCCTACAGAGTACCTTTAATTTAACTTATCATATCTTAGTTAATTTCAGTATTGTGATAGGGTTGCCTCAAATAATGTCTCAAATAAATAAATAAAATAAATAAATAATTTTAAATATAACAAATAACCGCTTTATAACCCTGTTACAGATCACACTTGGAACTCTGCTGTTTAGTTTTTTTAAACAGGATAATTACATGTGCTACTTATTAAAATTATTGCTTTTCGGACGGTATGAACAAAAAAACTAATTTTAATATATGTTTATAAAATATTGGACTGTAGCTCGAAAATATACCATGATAATTCGAAGACTTTAGATAATGATGCAATAAGTACTGGATTTTCATTATATTTTTATTGAGGTAAAAGATAACAAAAACTACTGAAATAATAAAATCGTTACCTAAATATTGATAAGCTAAAATTAAAAAAAACTCATTTAAGAAAGCAATAATTAGTTAAATATGAAAATTTAAATAAATATCACATACTTATGCCTACCCAATTTCAAATGCGTCTTATCAACTTCTTCTGCAAAAACAATGGAGCCAAGGAGAATGCACTCATACTTATTGCTTGTTTATTATCTTCATGGGGGGTTAAATAATATGTCTGTTATTCTGCTGACTTCAAATTAACAAATAAATTAAAACATGTAAGTAAAACTTCTTTGATAATAGTCACTTATTTTATTTTTGAACTAGGCGTGACTACAGTTTCGTACAACTAGTACATTTTCAAATGCAATGAAAATATTTACAATTAAGTAAGGTGTATATACAGATAAAAATTTTTAAGAGTATGATTAGAGAAAACCAACTGTACATTTTTTATGGTCAAAAAGTTTTAATAGGGTGGTATTTCCCACATCTGTTTGTGAATTTAAAAGTTTAACATTTGGGGTCTTTATGGTATTTATATATATTTCTATTGCTTCTAAACTGTCCAATTTGCGAATTTTTTGTTCATAATGCAATACATTTAATTTATATATGTCAAGAAAATTTTAAATTTCTAAAAAATGGTTGGCGAAATGAGAGTTCTGTTTTTTTATTCTATATGAAGCGTTATGTTCTTTGAATCTAACATCTAAATTTCTCATTGTTTGCCCTATATAGCAGCTATTGCATTCGACGCATTTTAACCTATAAACTCCAGACTTTTTATTTTTATTTGTTTTTGTTTTGACGTTAAAAATTAAATTAAAAAGTAAAACTTTAGTAATTTTATTTATTTTTAAAATACTTGCCATTTTGTTAGATATTGGTCCAAAATATGTAAATGTGAATTTTTATGAGACTGTATAATGTTGGTGGAGATGGATTTTTGTTAATAAGCAAGCATTTCTCAAAGGATCTAAGAACTCTCTTCATCTCGTAGACTATAAACTTTTAGCATATAGAACTTTTTTGTGCCAGTAGACAAACATTGCCCAGAAAGGGAACTTGACGTCATTAGATCTGCTGCAACAAATAATGGCTATACATAATTTAAAATTAACAGACTAATTTTTAAAAAACGTAAACTTTTAATTATCCAATAAAAAAACGTACTGTCATAAAGAACCTGACAACTCCATTAAATCTTTAACTTCAAATTGTTTTGAAAAAATTGTCTGTCATTTCGGTGAAAGAAGCCCCTGTTGCTGCTTTATGTCACTGTTTATTTTAAAAGTGTGGAAATGATGAGAGTAAAAACAATCTACATTAATTACGTGTATTTAGTTGTGCCTAAAAACTATGTCTTATTAAGTTATTTGATCATTTGTATATTTCAATATATTTTTTTTTTATTTCCAAGAAGTACAGAGTAGGAACTATATACCTCGTAATTTTTGAGATAAACAGAATGACTTTTGATACATTTGTGATGAGGTGAATTTTGTAACTTTTAAAATGTCAGTTAGCTGAGAAAAACATAAACCAAAATCAACGACAATAAAATTCCCGCGAAAAACGTATTTCTCACAATCACATCTTCTGGGAAATATAAAAGCACCTAGCACCTTTTACGTTAAAAGGAAAAATATCAAAAGGCAAGAAATCGTATTACCGTAATATTTTTGCGAAAATAAATATCAAATATTATGTGGAAAGGAAGTCAAGTAATTCGGCGTATCTCCTTTATTTTATTTCGTATTTTATTATGCGAATCTTCATAGATGAATTTTGTTTTATCCAATAAGATATTAACTAAACTCAAATTTAGTTAATGTGTTGATAGTTAAAAAAATCCTTTACCCGGAACTTCCTTCGTTATGATTTTTTTTCTATTTGTTAGGAACAATATGTGTTACACATTCTGTCTTATATTGGGCGCGATTTTGTTCCTTCATATTGGATTCCTACCAAATTTTACCAGTTTCTTTCTACCTGTGCTACACTTGACTGTTGGACATATTGTAAAATAAATTCAATAAGTAGTTTATACATTGACACATATCGCCATTTTGATACGTCATACGGAATTCGTACAAGTTTATCCCATTTTTACATTTAATTTTTCTGCAGAATTTAAAGTTAATTGAGCAAGATTTTTTAGGTTGATTTTTCAGAAATTTTATTGGTCGTTTCTTAAATTACCATCACAACTTAACCAGTTTATCTTTATGTCACACTTAATTCTTGCACAAAAATTGTAATTCATTCAATAGTAGTACTTTCAGGTTGATTTTTTAAATACTTTAGGCAGCTATTTTTTTATGCTATCTTGAATTCATATTAAAATGTTACCAGTTCATTCCTATGTAAGACTTGACTTTTGTACAAAATTTGAGAAAAATTGGGTAAAGTAGTTTTATAGTAATAATGTTTTTAACATTTCAGTAGGCCGCCATTTTGTTTTGCCACATTTGATTTTTACCAAAATGTTACCAGATCATCCCCATATGATTATAATTTTTGGTCAAAATTTGGAGTTATTCGGGTGAGTAGTTTTTAAGTTATGTCGCGAACTGACAGACAAACGGACAGGCAGACAGACAGACCGACAGACAGACCGACGAAATTGATAAAACGTTTGGTGAGAGGGTGATTTTTTTCACGATTACAAACATTTTATTTGACCGCCATTTTGTTCGGCCTTCTTGAATTAGTACCACAATTTTACTAGTTCACCCTTATGCCACAAGTAATTATAGCACACAATTTGAAATCAATCCATTAAGTAGTTTTTTCAGGCTGAATTTTCAAAAATATTATTAAGCCGCCATTTTGTTCCGACATCTTTCGGATTCGCATCAAACATAATACTTTGATGTTTGTGCAAAATCTAGGGACGCTAAACGTGAAGATGAGTGAAACCTGAGAAGATGATATTTTCACGATTATAAACATTTTATTTAGCCGCTATTTTGATCAGCCATTTTGAATTAAACACAATTTTACTAGTTGATCCCTATATCTATTGGATTTTTACCAAAATATTACCAGGTCTTCCCCATATGACCCTTAACTTTTGACCAAAATTTGAAATCAATCGGGTAAGTAGTTTTGAGCTAAGCCGCGAACAAACGGAAAAACCGACGGAATTGAGAAACTATGTTTTTCGGCATCTATGGATCCTAAAACTTGAAGATCTGAAAAAATCTCGGAGGGTGATTTTTCACGATTAAAATATTTCCCTTTCTCGAGGGAATTATAAACTAAGCTTCAAAAAGATTTTTATAAACATTTCTGTGTAGTTCCTAATAGAAAATTTTCAACTTTGACGTATATTTGAAATCTGCAAAATGACGAGGGCATTTTCATATGCTTATTGTTGATCTGAGATTTTTTAGGGTACTGTAATGTTTTTCAGTGTTCTCCTCGTACTTTATGATTTGTATTAAAACAGGAAACAGAAAAGAAGAAATGATGGGATTCAGGATGTGATGATAAATAGAGCAGATTTTTCGGTTTCCTAATAAAAAACAGCACGAATTATTATCCCTGTGGCTTGAATGTGTTAATAATCCCAAACCTATGTTTTCGGTTTGAAATGTTGTATCAGAACTATGTTGTATGTCCATGGCATTTTCTTCCTAAACAAATTCAACATTGAGGTAAAAGGGGTAGGTAACACTAGCCACTTTTTTCCTAAATTATCTAAAAATTATCATTTATTTCTACAAAATTATATAATATGAGCTATGGGGAAATATTCTAATTAGAATCCCTAGAACACGAGATATAATTTTCTTTAAGTTTAGTAGTACTTTAATGTCGGTAAAGATATCTATATATCAGGGGCGTGCAGTGAAATTTTAAGAAAGGAAAGCAATTTTTAGAAACTTACCTATGTGTAATGTAATTCGATTCTTCGATCATTTTTTGCAAATTCGTCAATGACGTCATCATAAAAACGTCGATGCTCCGACATATTTTGGAGAAGTTTATTTTTAATGGACAACAGCGATATATTCGAAAGTCTCTCCTGCCCCGTTGAATTTCTCACGAAATTTGTTATACGTTTAAGTGTTGAAAAATTGCATTCTACTGATGAACTTGTGGCAGGTATTGTTAATAATAATTCACACAATTTTGACACTTCGGTGTAGACATCTTCCAACTCCTTGTCTTTTAAAAATTTCATTAGTTCCTTAGCGTTATTTTTTGCTCCAATGTCATCAGTTTTGTAAATCACTTTTAGTTCAGATCGCAGTAACACTCGGTCGAATAACTGGCCATAATAAAGAAGAGATTTAAACGCATCTTCTGGAAAAGTTTTTCCTTTAAATGCATCAAAATTGCAGAGCTCGAGGAATTTAAAATCATTTAAACCGTTAAATCTATAGTTTATTTGTTGCTGAATTTGATCGATTATTTCATAAAAAAGGCGTCTCTATGATGTTTGAACATCTCCCACCTTGTCTGTTTGAAGACGCTTGGCTTGTGGCTCTAAATTTAACGTCATCGTTTTCTCTCAAAATAGGTCAAAGTCATCTCTTTTTTGGCATAACATGGACTTAAAATTATCCACTTTTTTTAGACAAAAAGCAATATCATTTGTTTTAGTTTGTAATATATTAAAAACATTGTCCGAGAATGGAAATATTTCTGAAAATATATTCAACAAATAATTAAAATTAAAACCTCGTTTGAGACAGTCCAAAAACCCCCCTCGAACTATTTATTGCTTCTGAGTCTCACATTTCATTATTTTCTTTTATATTCTCAAATAGTGCAATCAGTGATTCACGATTTCCAGATACTGTTAACAGAAGTCTTCCATTATAGTTCCACCTAGTAGGAACTACTTTGGGCAACCGTTTGTGGACAATGGAGTCCAAAGCTTGTGTACGTTTTGTTCACTTGAAAAAAAAAAGCAGCCATGCCACTTAAAGTAACGAAAAATACTTTACACTGTTTAATGTGATTGATGGACTGGGATAAAACTAAATTTAATTTATGAGCAAAACAATGGACAAACACAGCACTTGGAAAAGTTTCTCGAACTCTAGCTTGCAGACCCCCTAATTGTCCTGCCATCACTACAGCTTTATCTTAGCTTTGAGCAACAAATTTTTTCTCACCATTAATTTATTTAGTAACGTTATAAATTATATTTAGCCATTAAACTAAGTAAATCTTGAAAATTTCCTCTATTTGAAGAAACCCTTGTTTCGTCATGACCTCTAAATCCCAATTCATGCTATCTGAGAAAACAAACAACATCGATAAGTCTTCTTAATATTTGCCTATTTTTATTGACTAGTTCATTGTGTTAGCGGTGACTAATTTCCAACTCTTTATTAAGGGCGTGTTCAATTCTGGTTTTGCCGAAGACTTTTTCTTTTATGACGGCGTGCAAATGCGCTTTGGACATAATGTGTCTTTTTACAGCTTTATGAAAATTGTTTAAATCGGAAAAACCAGTTTTATTCCAGGGACCTTTTTCATTTTCCAAAAGTAAACATGGCCAACAAAATAATTTACTTATATTTTCACACCCTGTTAGCCATTTAAATTGTTCGTATTGTTTTTCCGGATAAGAATGTCTAATACAGTTTTTCATTTTTGTGGTTAAATTTTTCATAGGCGGTTTTGCACTTCCTTTGGAAATTATTTGAAGCTTATCAGCGAAGTTTAATGTTGAAAATCCCTTTATTATTAAGACACACCACACATTCACACACACTCTTCTTACTAAATTTTCCAACATTTTCAACGTTATTACCGACAGCCGAAGTTGCCGGTATTTGCATATCCACGTCCGTATTATTGTCCTCCATAACGCACCATGCACGTACGTATCACAGAACACATGGATAGCCGTTCAAACAAAGAACCTACTCCAACGATAGCTTGAAATCAAGCATACAGGACTTGGCTGCAGAGAAGCTAGCGGCCTGCATAGGTTCTATTCGATTTTCTATTGTGGCTTGGTCGGAGTCAAGGCCGCATTTATTATGGGCTTGATAATTAAGATAATATTTTAGCGTTTTTAATATAAACTAAATTAATGGTTTCCTATTCCAAAATTACATTTTAGAAGATGTTTTGTAATTTTTTTTTGGGGAAGCACTGCTTCCTTTGCTTCCATGGAGTGCACACCCCTGCTATATATTAACAATAAAAACTATCTAAATATTTATAAGGCTTTTTATTCCATTACGTATAAGTATAGCAAAAAGATTATTTATTCAGTTTTTGGGAAAGTATTTTGCATTTTATTTTTTTAAATATCTATATTAAAAAATAAAGCTATCTTAAGAATAAAAAGCTAAAAACTTGCTGAAATCAAATTGGAAAGTAAATATTTATTAGAACTATCATTTTAGCTTTTCGCCTTAAAAATATTAGATATGCGATCAGTCCCTAGGGGGCGCTTTTGTTAATGCTAATTCTTACCATTTCACTTTACTTTTTAAAAGGGACTATTTTCTGATCGCGTCTCTGTCAATATGTCTATTATGACATGTCAGTCAAAGCTAGAATTGTTCGATATATATGAACCTATGCTATCAAAAGATGATGGCTTCAATTTTAAGCAGACATCCACCAATCTGCCATTTTAGCTTTTTTTTAAGTATATTATGTTGGACACAAAGAAGAATTTAAGGACAATGACTACTAGCTTAAATTCTAAAAACGCCTGTTATCCAGTGAATACTAATTTAAAATTTAGACAAATATATCTAAATTTTTAATTTGTGTTTCATTTATAAATTGAAAACTGTAAAGTGGAGATAACAGAGATTCCTGTTAAACTGCTACGACGCTTGGACTAATATTTATCGTATGATAAAGAAAAAACGAGTTATAGCAAAAAAATGAACTTTTACCTAATTTGAATAGTGTTTAATTTTTCTCATTTTTCACAAAAATGTTTAACCAACCGTCTAGACTATTTAATCTATTACTCGATTATATTGGTTCTTTGCATGGGTTAATAGATATTTAAACTATGCTAATTATTAAGGTAAGAGAAACTGGCAGTTGTAAGAGTATTTTCGTTAATTTTCTTTGCCATCGCCCTGAATCATGACAGATTTTGTACCGCCTTCAAAACACTGCTTTAGTTAGAATTTTGATGCAGTACCATTCTTTATTACGGTTTTGCAAACTCACAATGTAGAAACTAAAAAAAACTAATTAATATAAAATAAAAAAAACTTTCAAAATATAAAATATTCAATATAGAGGTTATGACAGTTTAGTTTCGTTGCTTCCACAAATCGGCGGTACTTACAATATGTTATTAAGAATATATAAATTACTTTTATGCCTTTATGTGCAAAACCAAAAAAAATAAAGAACTTGATGTAAGAGGCTGAATATTAATATCACGTCTCATTAAAGCATTATTCTTTTTACAAGTGATATTGTTTTAAAATATGATCAAAACATAAAATATATTCCTTATCACCCCTCTAATATAATGCCGTAATCGCCTAAAAAGCGATGCCCGAGTTATACACTTCTCAGTTTCTTTGGCTGCTGATTTTTCTTGATCGGCTTGAAGGCTTGATCGTTTTTAGGTTAGAGACCCCGAGCTTTTCGTAATGAGTTGTACTCGTTCAGATCGTTAAACCACTTGGGCTTGCCATTTTTGATACCAAATCATTCATCATCCTATGACCTTTTATGTTTATAGTAATAAATCTTTAGCGCAGATAGTACCTTTTTAATTCACTCATAACACATTTTTAAGAAAATAGAGTGCTAGTAATGCTAATGCTTCATTGAGCCCAGATAACACGATATCCAGGTAAAATCTAAATTTTAAGTGCTAGAAAACCATTTTGCGCTCCTGAAATAGCGTCTCTGCCTCAATAATTACTCCCGATCAGTTTGCCTAAAGGTATTTGCTCAGATAAAAATAAAATTGCTAAACAGAGGTGGAAAATCCTTGCGCTAATTGAACGGTCGGAAAATGGAGGGCAATAATTACTTTGCATAAATTCCAATTAACTGTTTTGATATAAAAGTGGGAATATTTATTTTCATTAACTTCCCTAATCGTCGGAAATTTGTAATTCTTTTGTTAACCGTCTAGAGCATAACTAATGGGTAGCTACTATAACACGTATACATTTGTATCGGGAATAATTGCTTCTATCGTTAGTATTACAATTATTTTTAATATCTATATTAGCTATTATTACTTCTCTCATAAAGGGGAAGTATTGTAATCGTGAAGACATCATCTTTCGAGATTTGCAGAACATGGTTTTTCAATTCCGTCGGTCTGTCTGTCTGCGGCATAGCTAAAAAACTACGTATTTGATTGACTTCAAATTTTGGTTAAAAATTTATTTAAAATTTTGCAAAAAAATCAAGACTTATTACGAATCTAAAATTTTTGTACGAATCCAACATCGCGGCTTAATAAAATATTTAACAATTTAGCCTGGAAAAGCTACTTATAGAACTGATTTCATAATTATTTGTGGTATAAGAAGAACTAGTAAAATTGTGGTATTAATTCAAGATCAATCTATCGGAACAAAATGGCGGCTAAATAAAATATTTATAGTCGTGAAAAAAATCACCCCCTCAGGTTTTACATATTTTCGGGTTTTAGCATCCCTATGCGGGAACGAGATGGCGGCCCAGTGAAACGTTAACAAAACTATTACTAAAAAAAACTAATTATCCAATTTCCTTAATTTTGAACAAAATTCAAGTGTTTCATAGAAATAAACTGATAACATTTTTGTATGAATATTAGATAGAAAAACAAAATGGCGGCCTAATAAAATATTTAAAAAATTAGCCTGTATTAAGTGTGACAAAGAGATAAACTGGTAAATTTGTGATACAATTTCAAGAGGGCTGAAGAAAAAGGCGGCTAAATAATGGTTACATGCCTCGTAAAAGAGAAGATTGTAAATCACCCTTCGAGATTTTTCAGATCTTTGCGTTTCAAGGTCCCTAGATGCCGAAGAACATGTTTTCTCAAGTCTGTCGCTCTGCCTGTCTTCTGTTCGCGGCATAGCTAAAAAACTACTTACCCGATTGACTTCAAATTATGGTCAAAAATTGAGGCTCATATGGGAATGACCTAAACCAAAACAAAATGGCAGCCTAGTGAAATGTTAAAATAAATTGTTACTAAAAAACTGCTTATCCAATTTATCTCAAATTTTGCACAAATAAAATGTTTGTTTTGTGGTATCAGTGGATTGTTGGAAGTATCGGATTTGTTGATTCGTGTTACGAGTGTAGAGAAAACTTACCTAGTTATTTCCTCAGTCTGTTTCTGCATTTTACTCATTCTTTCTTCACTAGTGTATTCTGATAGTTGACTTATGTTTTTGCAATTTTTTTTTACCCGGTGTATCTCTTAGTTTTCTATTGAACGCGCACATTAGGTTATACTGGAACGTCTTTCTTTAGCTGGCAGTATACGATCCCAATTTCTGTTACAAAAGTTTTCGTTGATGTTCCCTGTGCCTGATGATCCTTCAATTCGACGGTTGTCGCTTTTATATCCAAACTCCGGACTCAATACAGACTTTCTCCTTATCTAACTACACACATTGTTTTTAATAGTTTTAGAATGAATATAGTCTTTCCAGTATTTGCTTTATTGAACTGTATAATGAATTGATCTCATTTACCTCCTTCCACCAAATTTTCTTGCATCAATTAAAAGTTTAATAGTTACAAATAAACAATGTCTAAACTAGCCTTTTTTCTGAATGGAGCCCATCCATACTACTGGCATAAAAAAATTACATCAATTATAAAACTTTTTAACCGATTTCAAAAAAGGAGGAGGTTCTCAATTCGACCTGTATGTATTTTTTTTGGTTGTTCGCGCATGGTCTAAATGGCTTCGCCGATTTTGGTGAGTCAAACACCAAGTTGTAGAGAACGTTATTCTGGTAGTCTTATATACTTTAATTTGAAATCCGTTGACCCGTTATTTTGTAATAATAATTTTAAAAAAACACAAGCATAAGGGCAGCGAGTTTTATAATTAAATTTACATTTTTTAAATATCCTTTTCAAACTAAAGCATTGAGGTGTGTAATAGACATACAACCAACCCCATTTGCTAGAAGCTATCTCTTTATTTAATTTTGTGTATACAAGGTGACCATGGAAATGTGCAACCTCAAAATCTAGTATTTTACTTGACAATTTCGAAAAATGAACATACGGTATGAATAAAACGTTATTTACCGACTCTCCTCATTATAATTTTAAACCGACTTTAAAAAACGAGGAGATTATAAGTATGACCCTAGGTATTTTTTATGTTTGTACATCATTTTACATACATTTTCAGGGGATATTTAGAATAATGCTGGAGTGGTCCCATAGCAAAGAATATAAAAAAAAAATGTTAAAAATTGTGGAATGGCGCCATTTTGTTTTCTGCGGCAAGACGATTTTAAATATTCTACTCTCGCGTCTCGATTACACGCGTTCACCATTATATCAGGAAAAAATATAATGCAGTGGGCTATTTGTTAAACCTTGAAAATTTTACTCCGTGAAGTCAGCGCTAAACTTAATACTAATTATTTAATCACAAAAATATAATCATGCATTCAGTCAATTCGATGTTGTGATGTCTTATACTACGCGTATAAGTTCCTACTGTCTTTATTAGTTTGACTTCGACTTCACGGAGTAAAATTTTCAAGGTGGAATAAAATATTATTTTTCACTATTTAGTGCATTTTTTGGAAGTCGGTTTCATTTTTAGTATTGAAAATACTATTGGGATCATTATTAGGGAAACTTAACATAGCCTGTCACAAAATCGACTCCGAAACTGCGATAACGTGTTCATTAAATGACTAAATAAGATAACATTATAATATGAGGTAATCGGATTGCCCATGTATCGACAAATGGTTAAGGCCGCCTTCACTTTTTGAAACAAAATGACGACATTTTGTTGTGGAAAATCATGTCAATCTAAAACTTTTAAGATAAATTAAGAGTGAAATTACCTTTCATATAAATTTAGAAATTTTAACATGCTCTAAGGGTTTGGGCGTTGAAGAGGCACCATCCATTATCATAAAAAAAACCTTAATAGATTTGCTGACGTGTTTTGGGAAACTATATTAAACATATCTATTTATCATAAAGGAAAGTTTTGAAATAAAAGATAGACGAAAATAGTAGTTGTTAATGCAATAGCCATATATTTTATAAACATATGATATGTAAATCTTTTAGTTCCTAGATCGCCTCGTCTTTTATATAGATCTCTTTTAAATGTAAAATATAAGTAGTTTATTTTGAATTTTAAGATATTTTAATAGCCAAGCCATTAGTTTTTAGATTGGCTTGTTTTTTTTTTTAAATTTGTATTGTAATTCTCTTTTTTATTTTGTATAATATAAGCAGTTTCTATATCGCCACGTTTTTTTTACGGATTTTAGTAATCTATTTTACTAATATGAAATATAAGTAATTCATTCAATATTATAATATTTTAATACCCAAGCTTTGAGTTTCTACATTGCCTAGTTTTTTATTTGGATTATAATCCTCTTTTTTATATATTACAAAATATAGGCACATAGGCAGTTTCTAGATCGCTTTTTTTTATTGATTTTAATAATCTTTTTTTATACAATATGAAGTATAATCAATTTATTAAATATTACAATGTTTTAATACTTAAGTTTAAGTTTCTAGATTGCCACGTGTTTTTATATATTTTAATAATATTTTTTTATAATATGAAATACTATAAGCAAATTATTATTATTACAATATTCTAATACCCAACTTTGAGTTTCTAGATTGCCTAGTTTTTTTTATAGATTTTAATATTTTTTTTATAAATAAAATAAGTTTGCTTTATATATTATACGTATTAGTTTAATTTGATCCATTTCTTGACCCATGTGATAATAAAATGAACCTATTTAATAATCATAAAAGAGTATAACCTTTAAAAAATAAAAGACAGAATTAAATATTATAATTTAAAAGTTGTGTCAGGTGCAAGATCTGTAAATTTGTTATAAACATTTTTATTCACATCACAAGTCAGAAACAAGTTTTAGGCGTTTTCAATGTCTGAGAAGCAACTGCATTACATAAACTTCCTTAATGTAATCCATTTTGAACTTTTCCTCTGAATAATAATCAAACAACGCAGGCACGCTTCTCTTACAGGAGAGTTGTCGAATTTTGGGTGCTACGTCATTTTTAGCTCTTATATGACAAAATAAAACCCACTATGGTTTACCAATTATAAAGACACTAGTATTGACTACATAATCCTATTTTGTCATTTTGGATATTTAACCTTTTTCTCCTTATATAGCTGTAATCATTTTAAGCCTTAAATGAATCACAAGGTCTTTTACCTATTTTCTGAGATTAAAAAATACATTTTACAAAAATGGTTTGCTATTAAGTCTAAAGAACCATAAAATTTGAAACAACTTTTCTTTTTTATGGTGCTTGTTTTAATTAAAACTTTGAACAAGACCTCTAATGAACACTTCTTTGTATTTTCTATTATATCTTGTTTCTCTGAATTTTCAAGAACTTGGAAACTAAAGAAATAAATACGTCTTGAACTCTAAATGCGAACGTCTTAACAAGAAACTGCAAGAGAAGCTAACAAATTTATTCAAACCAGGTTATTTGAAAATTACATTCTTAGGCTTTTTCCACTGTGGATTATTAATTATTATAAAGTACTGAATTCGAGATCTTGAACAACCAATTTGAAAACAAAGCATGAGTTTTTTAATTGTGGTGATATCTTAAAAGTTTAAAAATCTGTATTAATAATGCATGTAACATTAACAGGTTTTTGGTAAAATTAAGTTCGAAATGTAATTAATTATAGAGACCTAATATAGTTATCGTTTGGTATAATACATGACAGATAATTGTCTAATCATTATTTATGTTTTAAATGGACATATGTAATATTCTTAGGGTGTATAGAATTCAAACCAAGATATTTTAACTACTCATAATAACGAGTAACTACCTTCAATAATAAAGATGTCTGCGAGGTTTATTACTCGGATTATTCAGTGCTGATTGAGTGCGTGAGTTAATCAAAGTTTAAAAGTATTTTTATTGTCTAATAAGTAATTCTTAAAGTAAGAAAGTATAGCAACCCATAATTTAATAGCATCAATATATCTGCTTATTTATAAAATTTAGAAGATTGCTGCAACCGGGAAATTTTAATCACAAAATTATTCTTGGTCCTAGATACATTTTTGGACTATTTAATTGTTTATTTTGGAACTACAATGTTTAATATTAATTTTTCATTACCTTGTCACAAAACTGCCATGTTTTCTAGAGGCTTTGTTTTTAAAACCGTTTCTCTATATAGCTTACTCCCTTAAACTTTTAAGTTGTCATATAGATATGTCAAACACAGTGAACAATTTCATCCCATTAATATTAAGGAATATCCTTACATATATTTATAGACATATGTGCATATCGAATAACGGTATTACATTAATAAAATTTTGCCAGTCTTATCTAAGGTTGTAGAAAAACATTTTAAGGACAAATTTGTTTATTCGTCAATTCGGCCAATATAAATCCGGACTGGCAATCTGGTTTTCGTAAGAATTATAGTACCACTACTAGTCTTGTGCATCTTCTAAATAATCGGAAAGAAGAGAAAACCCATATCTGTGTTTGCTTGATTTTAGTAAAGCTTAATATACTTTAAATCACGAAATGCTGTTGGCTAAGCTCTATTATTTTGGGCTGCCATATAATTCAGTAAAATTTTTCGAAGCATATCTTTCTGAGAGAGCCCATTGTGTTGATGCTAGCAAGAAATAACAATCTCAAAAGTCAAATTACGTTCCCATGGACAAAATAGATTGCTGTACACTTTTTTCCATAACACATGAACTGTATGACCAAACTAATTAAATAATTAATTACTAGTTCAAACACAATTTGGTATAATTTTTTGCAGACTACTAGATATAATATATTTCTTTTAATTATAAAAAGCGATATAAAGTTATTTTTATTTTATTATTTTAACATTATTAAAGGTTGGAGTTTAGTTCCTTGGGTAGTTTGTCTTTTAGTGGCGTATAAAGGCAGTTTAAGGTGTGAGTGTTATAAAATGCAAACTTAAAATTAGGATACTTTTTGCTGATGTTTTTTTTTTTAAAGATTTTTTTATGTAGGGATATTTGTAAGAATTATCTTCTGCTTGCCGACTTTCTTTTGTT
>JAUTXW010001875.1:90000-105652 GCA_030620095.1 Kuschelorhynchus macadamiae | reverse complement strand
TACATTTTAATTAAAATAGTATTAGTGTATTTAACATTTTTCTTTTTTTTTTTATAGTTCAGATATCCTTACTTTATGACGCGTGTAAATTATATTTTGTAATTTTTGACACACATAAACTATTTTGTATTTTTGTGAAAATTATTGGCGAAATTTTGAGTTACAGGAAACGGGTAACTTTAAGCAGTCTATGTAAGAATGAAAAAAAAACTAGAAAATGTAACTGTGGACCTTGGCACAATATGCTAACATTTGTAATAATAGAATAGATACTACTACCTATAGATAAACACCTTTTTAACATTCCATAAGAAAAATAAACACGATTTTTTTGAAAAAGAAAAAACGTGTTGAAAACAAAGAGAAGTGACTGTTTGTAGAGAATTTATGTATGTGGATTTAAACCATTTGAGGCCAAACCCAATTACAGAAAACGATGAACAACTCAACTCATATCAATTGTAAAAATATATATAAAACACTATAACATTAAATTCCAGTAATTTCTTTTAGAAACCAACCTATATAATGCTGTATTGTTATACCTTCACAATTTAGTGTGAACATACATTAAAGTAATTGTCAAAAAGACCTCCTTACACCTCTTACCTGTTTTTGCAGGGTACAACAACAAACGTATTTGGCATTTCTAGTCAAGGAAGCATATTTGGCAGTAGTTTCAAACCAGCAACATCCGGCAGTATCTTTGGTCACACACTATTTGGTAAGAAGTCCGAGCCCAACATGACAGACGCCAATTTGACCTTCGGCTCCACCACCACATCAAACCTCAAAGAATCCGATGATTCTGTGTTGAAGGGTGACTCCAGCTTTACGCTTACAGACTCTGATGAACCAGTGTTAAAGGGTGACTCTAATTTATCATTTGCTAGTTTGGCAGCACAGGTTAGTTTGAAATTTATGATTATCGTAGACAAAGTAAATTGTTTATTTGTTTACTTTGTTTATTTGTCGTCTTCATGTTATTAATTACAATAATAGCTTACATACGTCAGGTATTGAATTAAATAACTAAAATATAATTAAAATGAATTACACTAAACTAACAATTAAAAAAGTCACAATTTCAAAGTTCAGAAGACTAACCAAGTTGAACAATCACAATCTAAAAAGTCAACACATATTAGACAATTAAAAATTTAGGAATAAAATTTAACATTTACATTTTACAGATCTGGCGTTCCTCTAAGAATTCACTGGTACAATAGTAAGCTTTATTAACCAAAAAGTTAAAAATTTTAGTTTTAAAAGATTTAAGCTCTAGCTCTCTGACCTCCCTTGGCATTTTATTGTAAAATTTTACTGCTAGAAAATCTGAACCATTCTGGCATCTGCGCAACCTGTGTGGTACAGAGTAATCCCCACTTCCACGCGTGGACACACCATGTATCTCGCCATTGGTGGGATAGTTACTTTTATTTTGATGGATGTGCAAAAGAATTTGAAAAATATATATACGGGGAAAGGTTAATATACCCAGTGTTACAAAACTCTCCCTACAATCCTCCCTATATCCAATGTTTGCAAGAACACGCTGAGCCCGGCGCGGAAGCGAGAACACTCCTCCACCCCGCACAGTGTCCCCAGACAATGGCAGCATATGACATGATGGAGTGACATAGTGCAAAATAGGCAGTTTTCAGGATGTCTCCAGATACCTTTGAGCCAAGATTACCCAACACAAAAATGCCTCCACTCAGTCTGGCTGCAACTGATTCCGTGTGGGGACCCCAGCTCAGCTCAGCTCAGGATCAAGATAGACGCCCAAAAACTTTGTTCTATCAACAACCGGGAAAGGTACTTCATCCATCTCTCGTAGAGTAAAGATTATATTGCTCGTCTTATCCTGATTTAAAACCAGATCATTCTGTTGGCACCAATCTTCCACCTTCGATTGTATTTCGCATTCCCCACTAATAACCTCCTCAAAGGTGTCACCAGTTACAGAGACCGTTGTGTCGTCAGCAAACAAGACATAGCGATCCACCTTGCTGTTCAAGGGGAGATCATTGATATAGATTAAAAAAAAGTAAGGGCCCCAGGATAGAGCCTTAAAGAACTCCCACGCTTAATGGTCTAGCAGCCGACACAACATCCCCGCAGCGACCATCTGAGAGCGATTATTAAGATAAGATTTCAACACGTTTATTGTGTTATCACCAAACCTGTAGGCAGTAAGCTTTTGAATCAGTAGGTCTAGGCTTTGCTCAGATCACAGAACATTGTATTAACATATTTCCAGCCATTGAAAGTTTCGACAAGGTCCATAATACTGAGAGCGAAAGCCAAATTATTAAAAGTTTATTCTTTTCCATATATTGAGATATTCTTTCGGCAATACACTTCTCCAGAATCTTAGAGAAGACTTAATGTTTAGACATCATCCAAATATAGGGATGACCTGCCGTAGACATCTGGAAAAGTGGATTCCCGAATGCATCTATTTATTAGTTTGGTGATAGGTATGATCAACAATTCGCGTATCAGTTTTAAAATTTTTGCGGATAGATCAAAGCAATCTTTACTGTTTTTATTTTTGAGTTTGTTGACAATGTCTCTGGCTTCAATAAAACTAAACTTGTCAATATTAAATGAAGGATTTGGCTGATTATGTAAGTTTATTGGTGCGAAATTGGTATCAATATGATGATTCAAGAGAAGATTTGGAGCAACATTGACAAAAAAAAAAAAAAACGTTAAATTCATCTGATGAGATATTGTTTGATACACATGAGGATTTTTTCTTCGAATTTCTGTGCGTATTTATAATATCCCAAGAACACTTTGATTTATTTGAATTACGGATTAAATTGTCATGATATATTCGCTTGACACGTGCTATAGCCTGTTTGTAAGTTCTTTTAAATTCTTTTTTTAGGTGAACATTTGCAGGGGTTGGATAAGCCCTTGCTATATCTGAGAGAAACTTTAAATGGTCGCGCATGTAATTCTTTATTAAACCATTTGATTTACATTCCTTTGATTAGAAACTATGGTTTTTTCAGGGAATGAAAACTCATATGCTTATTTTATTACATTATTGAAGATAAGTGCAATATTGTGTACATCTATACCCGAGTCAGAGTAAAATCCCAGGATGTTTTTTCTAAAGTATTAAAAAATATATTCTTAGCGACCTCGGTTATAGGCCTAAGAGACTTTTTTATAGTATCATTTTTGAATTCAATGACCGGAATGTCAATCTGCTGAGCAAAATGATCTGAGACACAAGTGTCCATCACCCGAGCATCAGCATAATCAACCTGAAAATTTATAAAGATGTTATCTATACATTTATTGCCCCTAGTGTTTGAGAAAATCATTTGATGAAAGCCAAAGGTGGTAAGAAGATCAGATAAAGCTAGTTCATCCCTTTCCCCTGACCCAAAGTGAACATTAAAATCCCCCAACAAAACAACATTCCTCTCCATACCTATTGCTAGAATAGACTGTTCCATTTTAGCTGTCAAAGTCACTATTTGGGGACCTATAAACAGATACAATATAAATATTAAAGTTACGTAGAAAAACACCAAATAATTCAATGATTTTTTCTGTAGAAAGATCTTTTATTTTAACTATCTCCTTAAAAGTTGTATTAGACCTTACAAGAATTGCTGATCCACCTCCTTTAAAGGAGCTTCTGCAATATGATGACCCTAGTGTAAAGTTGTTTAGTTGCACCTCATCTATTTCATTCTGTTTCATCCAGTGCTCAGTCAAGCAGATAACTTGGATATTTTTGTCTACTAGGAAGGCCTCTAAGCTATCAGTCTTTGCTCTCAAGGACTGAATATTTGTGTGAAGAACTCTTAGTATGTTTGACTTGTTTCTTTCAGTGGGCTTCTCATTCCATTCCTGGACACTATTTTCTTTAAGTTTAAAAAGTTATTTACATAAGTACCTTTTGGCCAGAAGTCAGCGTTTAGAATAGTTGACTTCAATTCGGTGGGAATTCCCAGTTTAAACGAACTGTATTTCTGCTTCCACTTGGTTTTTATTCTCTCACATTCACAGTTATTGGTACCATTTATTTTAAGGAAATTTTCAATCTCTTCTGTACTGGTGTCCAGTGAAAGATGCGAGATAAAAAGCCACGAATAGCGTTTTGGTGTAGCTATCCTTTGAGTAGAGACATTTTTTCGATTTCCCTCTATGCAGCTTGGCCTCGTTTTTGGATCCAGAATTTTGGCTTTTCTGTTTCTACGTTGGACCGTTTCCCATCCATCGGCATCGCTTGTTTCGTGATTTGTCTTTTGTTGCGAGTTTGCGACCAAGAGAGAGAAGACCAGCTGATCTTTGTTGATGTCTATTGTCTTGATTGGTTTTGGCCGTCCAACGATTGCTGCGTTAATTTCTTTGCTCTAGCAATTACGTTCGATTCAGAACGAAAGTCTTCTTTTCCTTGATTATCTGAACTAACTTCGGATTGCTCTTCTTCTCTTTTTCGAGGATTTGGAGTTAACTTCTCGTTAGTCGTGGATTTCTTCTTCCTGCCCGTTCTCGTGACAATTTCGAGGTTAGGTATTTCAAAATTATTTTTTTCTTTCAAAGAAGCTACTTTTTCTTTTAGAAGGCGATTATTTTCCTCCAAAATAAGATTTTTACCTCTTAGTTCTTCTACTAGGATCTTCAGGTAGGCGATTTCGACTTCTTTTTCGGTGGTAGTTTCAATGTCAACATGGGGTTGTTCGCGGCATTCTTCACATTTCAAACGCGTTTTATGCACAAATAGGACTTTCTCGGCCCAATCTCTTCTGGCACAAGATCCGTGGTAAACTTTTCCACATATAATGCACACAATCGCGCTATTAATTTTACTTTTGCAGCAAAAATACCGTGTTTTTTCGACTGGCTCAGATTTCGACGTCTTTTCAGTCGCCGCCATTTTTATATTACAAATAAATTTAAATACAAAATGATCAGAAAACTATTATTTAAATATTTTTAAACTGTTGGCTTGTCAACATGTGACAGTTCATTTTTGTTTTACTGTTTTTTCCTTCTGTGATTATCTTTTCTTTGACAACTTAAATTGTCTTTACCTCAAGGTAAATAGAAGGGCCTATCCCTTGCAAAGAAGATATTTCATTTATTCATATAGTCATCTTATATTTTACCCTTGTAGGTTTTTTGATACATTTTTAGTTTCATGATTCTTTCTTTTAAAGGCCGGACCTAAAACAGAACCCGTGTTTGGCAGTGGGAAGAAAGATGACGAAAAGACGCCGTTTGCGTTTTTGGGAGCAGGGGCACCAGTCTTTGGAGGTAGTGCAGTAGTAAGTATTCATTATTCTGAATTCGAAACTATTAGCTAGGGCTAAAAACCGCTGGGCATTCCAATTTTTTTAATTTCTAATTGGTAATTAGTTCATCATTCTTAATTTGAAATAATTAGCTATAGCAAAAATGATCTCTAATCTATTATTTTTTTATCGTTAATAATATTCATGTGGTATTAAGACAGTTTGTTTTTATTTATCCAACTGTAAGTGGCTGTACATTAATAAAATAGTTATTCTTCAGCAGTCTACTAAATACCTCTAATTTTCTGAATTCTGATATTTCAGACAAAGAAAGAGGACAAATCAGCTACCAAAGACAAGCTGAACAAAACTCAAGAGGGTTCTGACAACGAAGAAGTGGAAGGAGACCATGACCCTCATTTTGAACCAATTGTTCCTCTACCCGATCAGATTATCGTCTCCACTGGTGAAGAGGAGGAAACAGTTTTATTCAATGAGAGAGCTAAACTGTTCAGATATGACAGCAGTACCAAAGAATGGAAAGAACGTGGCGTAGGGCAGTTTAAAGTTTTATATCATCCCCAAAACAAAACTTACAGGTTCGCATAATAGTCTCTCTCAAGAGTCTCAGTTTAATAAAAAAAGTCACTTTCATTAGCCTGTTTTCAGAAATTAGTTCAACAGAACTTTAGTAGAATTTTTTACTAATTATGGTAATTAGCAGTAGGTGTTTTTATACAGGGTTAGTCAGATGTCTGGAAACGGTCAAATATCTCAAAAACCACTCCACCGATCGGTGCATACCGCAATGTTGTCAGTTTTTCAGCAAACTAACCTAACTTTTTTTTTCAAATCAAATGATATTTTTTTAAAACGTGATTTATTCCTCTATTATCCTTAGTATAACTCCAAAATTGCAAACTTTTATCTTGATGATCCGTTAAATGTTAAATGTATTAAATGTTTTTAAAAATAGATCGACAAATTAGAAATTGAAGAACTAAAAAAATAATTGAATAATTTAATGATTAATGAGATGCTGAAAATGTTGTCCTTCCACAGCTTGACAGTATCCTAAACGATCAATAAATTCTCGAATAGTATTTTCGAGTCATTCCGGGGAATTTACTTCTATTTCAGCTCTAATCCTTCCCATTAGATCTTCAAGGTTCTCGGGCTTCGTTTTGTCACGGTCGTTTTTAGGTGAACCCAGAGGAAAAAGTCAAGTGGATTTAAGTCCAATGACCTTGTAGGCCACTCAACAACCCCCTCCAATCCATCGTCCGGAAACGTCGTGTTTAAATAATTTCTAACCGCAACTGCTAAATGCGGCGTTGCATATCATGTTGGAACCATACGTGGCCAAAACTATTAGGAGAGATGTCTTTAAATGCTGAAATAATTTGGTTTTCCAATATCTGTAGATATTGGAAAACCAAATTAAGTATCCCACTCATATTTCCTTGAATGAAAAAGGGTCCAACGTTAACTTTTTCGGAAAATTGCGTATAGACCTCCATCATGCCAAAAACCGGGCCCTAGAAAACGTCTACCAATGTCTTCTATAATGAGAATTTTGATAGGAAACAAGTACAGGCCCTACAAAATACATCTTTTTGGAGAGTTATTTGAAGATATGACAATGGAATGTTCGTATAGGATTATGAAAATGAGCAATGCATACCAAAAAAATTCTGTTTTCAGATGAGGCCACATTTGGCTTAGACGGTTTTGTAAATCGGCATAATTGTCGTTGTTAGTCTGCAAACAATCCACATTGGATGATGAAGGTCCATACGCAATTTCCCGAAAAAATCAATTTCAATTTTTTTTTTATTCAAGGAAATATGAATATATAGTGATCTACAGCTGTTGGAAAACCAAATTATTCCAGCATTAAACGATATTTTTCCGAATGGTTTTGTCCGCGTATGGTTCCAACATGATGGGGATTCGCTGCATTTTACAGTTGATGTTAGAAATTATTTAAACACTACGTTCCCGGGTACAAAACGAAGTCCGAGAACCTTGAAGTTTTAATGGAAAGGATTAGAGCCGAAATAGGAGGAATACCCACGGAAGGGCTCCAAAACTATATTCCGGAAATTATTGACCGCTTAGAATACTGTCAAGCTGTATAAGGGCAACATTTTCAACATCCTACTAATCATTAAATTATTTTAGTTTCGATTTTTTAGTTCCAAATTTGTCTGTCTCTTAAAAAAATAATAAATTTAACATTTAAAGGATTAGGATAAAAGTTTGCAATTTTGGAGTTATACTAAGGATAATATGAGGAAAAAAAAAGTTAGGTTAGTTTGTCGAAAATCTGACCACATTGCGGTATGCACCAAAAGGCCGGGGAAATTCGGTAATGCCTAATCACCACATATGGTTCAGATCGGTTCAGCGGTTTTTGAGATATTTGACCGTTTCTGACTAACCCTGTATATGAAAAAGGCTTAAATATATATTTTAAAATACGAATTTTTTATCATATTTTTATAAATTTGAAATTTAATAGTTAGTCTGAAACTCTTGTTATTGAAAACATTTTTCACTTAGTTTTATATAATTATTTGATTAAGAAAAATAATTAACTACTATTTAAAAATATATATATTTTATATTTAGTACTCTTGTAAGTATATATTTTTATTTTAGGCTCCTCCTAAGACGAGAACAGGTTCACAAAGTTGTATTAAATCAAAGAATTACTTCCGATTTAGAACTGCAACCAATGGCCACTTCTGATAAAGCTTGGATATGGGCCGGAATGAATTATTGTGAGGATGAAACTAAATTGGAACAGCTAGCTGTCAGATTTAAAAGCCAAGAACTAGCTCTTGCTTTTAAGAAATGTATGGAAGATACTATTAAAAAGGTGTGAAGCATTTTCGTTATTGTTGGTTTAGTTAACTTTTTAGTGTTGTACAAAATTTTTAATAAAGAACGAATTTTGCTAAAACAGTCAAAATTACCGGAAATTGGTGGTAAACAAGTTTATTTTGTGTCTTTCCTACCGCAACAATTTCACAAAATTCTGCGGTTGTATATGAGGCGACTCTAGGAAGCTTCCCCTCGCACTCAGTGGTAGCGTTTCATAGTTTTGTTGCAGTGAATGTGTGGTCGAATCCCAGGTCAGGCGATGACTTTTTTGTAACAAAACATATAATTTTTTATGTAGTTGTGTTTTAAAAATCGCATTGCGTTTAGTTGTGCTAGAATTTGCTCTATTTCTGACTAGCAAAACTGTGAACCTTGAGTATTTATCAGTCAGTATACACCGAACACAATACCCAAGGTAATAGTTTATAAATAGCAATTATCAAATTACTTTGATACTTTACATTTTACTTAAAAAGGTAAGACATATTCAAAATTACAAAAAAAAAAGGTAGAAATCAGATATAAAAAATATATAAGATTATTTCTAATAGCAAAACTAGATTGAAACGTGAGTATGTATCAGCATACATGAGCTCAATACCTAGGGTAATATTTTTTAAACATCAGTTATTGATTAGTTTTACTTAAAAAGGTAAGACATATTCAAACACTAAAAAAAAAGGTAGAAATAGATACAAAAAATATATAAGATTGGCGAATTTTGCAATTTAGAAATAATAAATAATCAAGAAAAATACTCATCTTAAAATTGTAAATTTCCGAAAAGAATTGTATGGATTTTACAAATATATCAAATAGTAACGGCCGAGCTAATGGAAGTTCCAACACAAAAAAACGTCCAAGACAACACCTACTTATTACAACTCTGTGAGATAGAGTGTATACAGAAGATCATAACTAAAATACTTAAAATTATAAAACCAATCCGTCATTCATAGTTATTTGAATTTCATACCCAAATGGTACAAAATAGAAAAAAAATTACCAACTGACACGTGGCTGTGTGTCAAGCTGTTATTCAGGTTAGGTTAGGTTAGGTAAAGAGACCGTCCCAACTTGCCGGGCGTGTGTAAAATAACCTTTGAAACCCAGCAAAAACCAAGTGACATATGATCTATCTCGCTCCACTACATTCTTAATACGCACTTTCCAACGTCGGCGTAGCAGACGAAATTTCTACCAATGACAGTGTCATACTGAATAAGTTGAAGTTATATACATATAAATTAAACATTATCGTAGTTATGAGAAGACTGAAAAGTGGTAATAATTATTTGATTTATCTTTAAGATAAAATTATCAACTTTACAAATAAGTTGTTACAAGTATGAAATGATTGTTAGACTATAAGTAAAAATAAATTAAATTCATTTAAAACAAACAAAAAGTTATTTGATTTTAAATTTTTTCTTTATTTTGTATGGTTCTCCATTAAGGGGATATGACGTTTTATTTTAGACATGCTGGCCAATGGGACCTTAATGTAATTTACATAAGATATCGCAGGATCAACCCGGCATCGGTTTGAGAGTTATAGGATTTATTTGAATGTTAAAGAGTTAGAAGGTTATTTTTCTGTTTTTATTAATATATGTATACAGGTTTGTTAACATGAAGTGACCTACTTCCTATTTATCTCGAAAACTATAACAGTTAGAAAATAAAATATAACTAAAATTAAAAAAAAATTAACGCTATATGGCCTGAAGGGATCTTATCATTCATATTAATTAACAAACCTAAATACTTATTGGGAAATATTATTTATATTCACATAAGTATGTCGAATTAAATACCAATAAGTTTATGAGAACCCTTTAGGTTTGGTAATCAACATTAATAAAATGATATACTTCTATCATGCAAGCCCCAAGCAAACAGTATATGAATAATTATTTTTTTACTTTTTGGAACATTTTAATAAACGCTTCCCTTATAAATTTTCTTCTATATATATTTTAATTTTCCCTTTTTACTATTTGCGTAAAATTTAAGACGGGAGTACAAGAGATTTGGTTACTAAAATTGTCAAATGTTCTCGCAACGCAAGTTTATCAAAATTGACTTAAAAGATTTAGGAAAGTTAAAAAATACTTAAAATAAAAAATATCCTTATATCCTTGGAAAATCTAAAATAAACAACAAATTGGCTTTACCCGGAACTTCCCTCATGATGAGTTCTTGATTTAAACAACTTACCTTATTATTTCCGGAACTTCCCTCTACATTTATTAAGAGAATGAAAAACCACATGATTATACCTACTGTACATATTAAAACTACCTGCTGAAACGAGGGATTCATAACGAGGGAAATTCCAATTTTCCTATTTTTTAAATATATTTTTATTTTATTATTATCATTATTATTTATTTTTTTATAACTTTATTTACATAGTCTATACAAAATAAATTATGTCATTTAATATTTGCCTCATATTATTTCAGTATATACAATTGTATCAAATGTTTTATTAGGCTGCAATTTTGTTTTGCCATATAGGATTTGCGTTAGAATGTTACAAGTTTTATCCAATTGAAGTAGTATTTTTTGGTACTTATTTTTATAAATTTCTTTAGGCAACCATTTTGTTCTGCCAAAATGCCTTTACACCAAAATGTTGACTTTCATCAATATATAACGCTTGAGTTTTTTGCAAAATTGGAGTAAATTAATTAATAGTTTTTAATAATGATTTTTTTAACATTTCGTAAGACCGCCATTTTATTACGCTATATTGGATTTTTACCAAAATGTTACCACTCCATCCACATATGACCCGTCGAGTTTTGACACTTTCACTATTTAATGCTTCTCTCTTACGTTTCAATTGTAGATTGTACTTTTGCAGTGTTTAGCAGCACACATCATTCCACTGACTTCTTTAGAGGTCTTCATAATTCTTTCTTAAATACGTTTTAATAATATAACAGTATTTTAACAGAAATAAAACTTTAAATACATAAATTAAATTCGCTTACTTTTCTTCGGCGCTTAGTATAGAAGAACGACCATATCTGAAATAATGCCGTTCTACTGGGTTGATTCCTCCGTCCAAGTTGAGGTTATGTCAGAGTAGAGTATCTGGTTGTTAGGTAATCTGTGTCTTTAAAGATGGTATATTTGAATGTTTCGTGTGATTCTCTAGACTAGAGTGAATTTTATTTTAGTTATTTTAATTTTACCTAGGTAGTGGAAATTCAGGCCAACAAAAGTCAGTTAATGAGCGATAGTCTTCCCATCACGGTACGCGATTTTGGAATTGAAAATGTAAGCAATGAAGAGAGCCACAATTACGACGAAGAAAACGATGACGAAGCCGTAGAAGATGAGGAGGATGAGGACGAAGATGATGAAGACGATGACGACAGGTAAAATAAACACAAAAAAATCTTTTTAAAAACAAGCTTTTATTTATAAACTATTGAACTAAATAGTAAAAAAATAATAAAGCTTACAAAAACACAGAACTTCTATATTCTGCACATATTTTGCAATTTTTTTATAAAAAATCAGTTTAAATAAACGTTCCCATTCCAAATAAAACATTCTAGTTTTCATCTTAAGTAAGTGTGAAAACTCCGTGATCATTCTATTTGTTCTTTTGTTGTATATTCTAAATGAGTGTGATAGTAAAAAATGCTATAGAACCATATTGTAATGCATAAAAATAATTTTTATATGCTGAAATGTGTAATCAAATGTATCAAACTAGGTTTAAGATTCCTATAAAAAGTCCAGTTTTTAATTTATTTAAAGACATTCGATTTCGTATAGTTTGGTTAATTTAAAATTGTTATAAATAGAATGATTTTATTAGTATGTTTGTAAACTTTGAAATATAGTTTAAACTTTGAAATATACATATATATGTATATAGCGATACGTACCATAACTTTTGTTGTTGATTATAAATATTAAAAAATATATATATTTCACAGTTTAAAAATAAACTAATAAAATCCTTGTATTCAAAATTTGGCTTATACGGGTATAACGTAAAATTTATAATTGTACTAATATGGACGGTACCTAATAGCGATGTCAAATTTGACGTCCAATCAGGAGCGCCGCGCCATAAGGTTAGAATATTTGACAGGATCAACAATGGTTATGATACTGGTCGTTTTGAATATGTACAAGTTCTAACGAATTGCCTATCAGTGGTACGATAGCGCAACTGGTTAGAGCAATGGACTAGTGATCCAGAGGTGCGGGTTCGATCCCCGCTAGTAACATAACTTTTGCTGTTGATTATAAATTTTAAATTAAAATTATTATGTTCTATATTGACCTATATGTTTTTTGTTATGTTTTACATTTTATTCAACGCAGGCAGTTTTTTTAGCATGTATTTATTATTTTAACATTTCAAAATACTAACATCCTTTAGACGTTTAGGCAACAATTTGTTTTGTTTTTCATTTATTAATTTCTCCTTCCTTTTTTTAATATTTGTTTAATCATTACTTCTTTATAGATGTTAATACAGAAGAATTAAATAACAGGTTTTTTAAATATTTGTTGCAGATCAATAATGTTCAGCAAACGCTGTACCCTAAGTGAACAGACCGATAAAGTTTGGAAGCCGGTATGCATGGGCGAACTGCAGGTCTATTACGATCCTGAGCTATACGCTGCCCGCATAAGTGTTGTCAGTGATAATGGTGAAACTGTCAGCAATACCATGATCGGCGTAAATACTCTCATGGAGGTAAGGTGTTTACATAATAACAATTTTCCATTGTGTGACAATTGTAGCTATATATTTTATATATGGGTAAAATTGGTTTATGCTGGGTGAAAGAGGAATTTCTTAATTATTTGTAATTTTTTTGTAAACAGTACATTGCAGCAAGTCAGTACAATAAAAACAATAATATTACGGAATAAAATGAATAAAACACATCTTAAAAGTGAAAAGACAAAAAATAAATAAGAAATGAAAAATAATAAAATAGGCGGATTCACAGAAGTTTAATACAAAAATACAAAATACACAAGCTACAATATGCAACGAAAATAAAAACAGATTAAAACATTATGAAAAATATTTAAGTAATAAATGCCGCTGCAGTTTTTCTCTACTGTAAACATATAAAATCTTCCTATAAGCAAAAATTCTTTTATTTGCACCTACTTATTGTTAATGCAATTTCGGACACATGGATGTGCGACAGTAACATTGTCGTGTTTTTTTTTAAATGTATACAATAGTACAATATGCGTATTTACGGTGATTTATCGGGAATGATTGCCAGATAAAAGACTGCTAAGGATAGAATTTTTGTGTCAGTATCAATGCGTACGAGAAACAGGAAACGTAATTCCAGCGAACTAATTCCAATATATGTTTATTTTTGAGTTTATATGAAGACAAAATGTACCGTAGTCATAAAATTCTTGACGAAAACGATCTCGACAATCGAAATTTTGGCGCTTGCCTGTCCGTTACCGTGCTTGGGTAAATAGCTTATTTATATATGAAATAAGATATCTTAATGACAATCAAGTATTTGTGACTTTTATAAAGCTGACTTTTATTATTTTTTTAATCATATATTGACAAATATTAAATTGGGTTTAAATAAATACTGATAACCTTATAAACGCTTAACTAATAGATATTTCCTGTTTTGATACACTACAATATGTGAATCAAACTGCCGCACCTTAAAATTTATTTTTTTTTTGTTGAGTAGAACGCGATGAGATCTTTCAAAAAAGCCCTATCGAATATCGGTGTAAAAGTAATTTTACTTTTTAATAATTAAATATTTCGATATTTTATGCAAATGTTTTTAGATTTTTTTTTTGTTATTAAATACTTAATACGCGTTCAATTAAGGCAGTTGCCTAGAATATCTTTGATTTGAAAGTAATGAATGCATATATACTTAAAAAAAAATAAACTAATACGGGGTGTACCTATTTTTCTTTTATTTTTGACCCACAAAAGGTTTATTAAGTTAAAACAGTCAATTTTTGCTGATTTTTTTATATGTTTAGTAAGATTAAATGGAATTTAAAGAATTACAACGAAAATTGCTATAAATAGCTGACGTTACAGTGGCCATAATATTAATAATCTGAAGGTCCAGCTGGCACATTTTAATTATGAAAAAGAAAATATTAAGAAAAAATGCAAATAACATAAATAATAAAAGTAATAGTATATTACAGAGTATCTCATGAAATGCCAAGAGAACTATGTAATTATACGACATATTTCACCTGGTTTTAGATAATAATTTCTTAAAGCATGATACAATTTTAGCAGTTTAATAATATACACGAGATTTGATAAATAGTTGCCTTTTTCACTTTCCTCGTAAAAGGGAAGTATTGTAATCGTAAAAAAATCACTTTCTAGGGTTTTTACAGATCTTCACGTTTTAGGGTCCCTAGATGCCAAAACACATGTTTTCACAATTCCTGTCTGTAGGCAGTATAGCTTAAAAACTACGTATCAGGTTGACTTCAAATTTTTCTCAAAAGTCATGGGTTATAAAGGGATGAAATGATTATATTTTGGTAAAAATCCCAGATAGCGAAACAAAATGGCGGCCTGGTGAAATGTTAAAAAAATATTACTAAAAAAACTGCTTATCTAATTTACCAGATATTTTGCACATAAACCAAGCAATACGTAAAAATCTACTGGTAAAATTTGAATGTGAATCCAAAATGACGATTTAATAAAATAATTTAAAAAATCAGCATGAAAAACCAACTTATTAGATTGATTAAAAATTCAATTGACAAATTTTTCACGTAAATTAAACGTTATAAAAAAATAAACTGGTATGAATTCAACATGACGGTACAAACCTACTTATTCAATTAATTTTAAATTATGTTCAAAAATCAAGTGTGGTGTAGATAGAAACTGGTAAGAATATGGTAGAACAAAATATTTGGAAAGAGAATATATGTATATGTGTTACTAAAGATCCGGGTAAACGAAATTTACCCATTTTTTGTTTTAATAACTGACATCAAAAATACCATTCTACACATATTTTATACATATTAAAAATATTTTAAGTACAAAATAAAAACTGATATAAACTATAGCATCAGGGTAATGGTTGACCAAGGTACAAGGTTTGAAATACACTAACATTATTCCTCCCAATGAAAGTCAGGAATTAACACTACGACCACCATTGAATTACACAATGCAGGTTGTGATATTGGCCAGGGGAGTAGTTGTTTCTGTGATTCAATTTTGTGACGGTAACATTATTAACAATACCGCTCCTGATAAAATTCTATTAAGAGTGGAAAAAGTGTGGTTACGTTTTTGTTTACTTATAAACCTACATTAGTTCAGTTTAGTTAAAATGTGCTTTATTGTGTTAGAAATATAAAATTATTATAAATTGTTATTGAGAAACTCTAATAAATACACTTAGACGCAAATTTTCTCATATCTAATTTCTAAATTTAAACTTCAAAATTTTGGATAAATG
>JAUTXW010001875.1:0-87500 GCA_030620095.1 Kuschelorhynchus macadamiae | reverse complement strand
GAATTCTACAGTGAAGTAAAGATTTTTGCCAAAATTACTGTTTACTCTCTGCATCTGTAAATTATTGCAATATCTGGTTTTATGATCATATGTTGCAAATTTTCTAAGAAAATTTATATTAGATAGTTTCTTATTAATATTTATATAATGTATTAACATGCACATTTTTAATTTATATATATTTTTAATATCTAGATAATTATTAGGTTTGTATAAATTAGTAGGGGATTTCGAAAAATGGTAGTTTTTGAATGCATTGATTATTTTATTTTGTAATATTTTGAGAGGCTTTAACGTTGTCATGTTTGCACTTCCCCAGATTGAAGTTAAATATCGTAATTTTGAATATACTCGAGCATAATATATATTTTTTAGGTATTTTACTGGAATATGGGCTCTAACTTTATACATTATTCCTACTATCGGTCCTGTATTTCGTTTTAAACTTTGAATATGTTTATTCCAATTAAGATTTTCATCTATATATAATCCTAAAAATTTAGTGCATTCTGAATATTTACTATTTCCATTAAAAAATAAACTTGGTGTAATGTATTTGATTTTAACTTTATCTATGAACATAAATGAAGATTGGTCAAAATTGAGTGATACTTTATAGGAATTTAGCCAAACAAGAATTATTGCCATGTGATATTGCATATAAAATAATAGGTTAGTACTGTGCTCCTCAAACCTAAACTTCGAATCAATGTAGATTCGCTTGACCACTTCATTATATAAATACATCCCTGTTTATATAACATCTTGTGTAAAGCTTAATTAATGCAGTTTTCAGAACTTGATGTATTTTGTTTTTTGATGAATCAGAAGATGTACTGAAAACTGTTTCTGTTTGGTGTAATCGAGTATTATATAGTATTCTATTTGATTTGCAGATCCAAGGCAAAGAATGTTCATGGAAAGCAGTCGAATGGGCTAATGCGGATGATCTCCAATGGCGTACATTGAAAGCCACTTTTAGCAGCGCAGTGGCAGCTGAGGAGTTTCATTCGAATTATTTAGAAGGTATCCATTACGCACAGGAAGTGGGCGCTTTGGACGAACTGCCAAGCGAAGCTGACGTGGAAAGTGATCACTTAGGATAGTATCTTTATATTTAGTGATTTTCTAATGACTTGGATAGTAAGTTGGATGGTAATTGAACTATTCGAAGTATTTAATGTTACAATTTGTTTCATAGATTTATTTATGGAACATATTGTTGCCTAATTGTTCCCGATATTCCATTACACCAGGGAAATTATTACAGAAATATTCAGTAGACTAAAAATACAGTTAATAAAAATCGAATTATAGGTTATTCAACTACCACATTATAAAGATTTTTTTGCTCTGACACAACTGTTTGTTCATTGACTCTTCCGCTCTTTCCAGTTATTAATTGTTTAGTATTATTTGCTTGTGTTAATTATGGTCTTCTTGTTGCCGATTAAATTTTAATAAAAAATGCATTGGTCATTTACAAATGAAGCGAGAACCAAAATATCAAAACTTGAACCTCAGTTAAGTCCCAACGTCAGCAAACGCTACCAGCAACATCATTTATAAATGGTTGCACTAAACCTCATCAGCGATATTTGCTAAGGAGGTTTAAATTTCTCTTGTTAAAAGTTTTTTATAATTATACATGGAACAGTGAAAGAGGTAACTTTTCTAAATGTGATAATGAGAGTGTCATAAGACTGGTTTAATAAAAGAATTAATTGCCATGGTAATTCGATCTGGTCTTAAACCTTTTTTAGTAAATCTAATAGGATATGTTAACTTCAGAACGTGAACTTGTCAACATTACAAACAACGTTAATTGCCTTTGATATTGATCATGAATGTAGTCAATTAAAATAAAAATTATAAAGTTGCTTTGCTTCGCAAACTGCAATATTCATAAGTTATTATTAACTGGAAATTATACAACTTCCAAAATTTTCTTTTTTACACTACCGCTTTGATGTTTTTTTTTTCTATAAGTAAGCCACGTTTATTACCTCTTCTAAAGAATGTTATATAAATTTTGCTAACAATATTTCTCAATAATACGATAATTTTTCATTTTTTTTTTGTATCTAGAAATTATACTACATAAACTTTATACTTTATAACATTTAACTTTACAGTTCCATTGACATACATTTCATAATAATAATAATTAATTGGTGAGTTTCGTTCAAACAGCTAAACACGTTCCGGAATATGTCCCCTCTTAAGTTAAAAAATTCATCTTGGTTTTTCTTCTCCCCTTCTATGAATATCCAATGCGTCACCATGCTATTGAGATATAGGAGAACTTTAGATCACATTTTTGCAATGCTTTCTACCACTCAGCCGAAAATGATTTTTAATGTGCTGGAAATAAAGATCTTATTGGGTAACTATATAAAATTTGCGCTGGCCAAGTTTTGGTGTATATCTCCATTTAAATAACCTTCTAAACATTTTGTTATAGCCTTTATCGCTTTAACTGCTTTATTTTTTGGGTAATATGGTGTGGATGGATCCTAACTTATATTCAATTTTTTCAGAAACTTTGAAATTCATAAGGTTCAAGCTGGGGACCATTATCTGACCTAAATCAAATTGGAACTCCAGTATAAGAAAAAAATGCTCTAAATCATTTATTACTTTAATGGAATTAGGAATCTTATTTCTGTACTGACATATAAAAAACCAGCCAGAAAGGCAATCAACATAAACCATATAATGCTTGCCCGCATAGCTAAAAATATCGTCTCGGAAAGAAAGGCTTTAGTCTGTGAAGGCCTTAATGTATCATTAGAAATATATGGCCTCTCCACCTTTTCCGGCCCCGGTATAGCACTTGAGATATGAAAAGTATGAGGTTTTAACAAGTTATCATCATTCGACTTGTTATTAAAATTTGAATTTGAGGATGATTTTTCAGTCAAACTTGCATCTTTGTCTGTACTTCTCTGTTTATTCAATAAAAGTTTTCTATAATCTTCTGCATTCTCTTATTTTTTCATTCAAATTAGTTTCTAAAGTTTTTCACAAAATTTTCAAGAGACAAATCTTTTCTTTTTATCTTTTTCTCTTCTTGTTTATTTAAAAAGATACCGAGTGCGCCATGGACATCTGTATATTATATTAAGATAAACTTTGTATTAAAAGTACATTGACAATCATGACATAATAAAAATCATAATGATCACGTGAGTTTCCTTCATATAACTAAACATGGGGATATTCAAAATTTTATGTCAGCGTTTTAGCGTATTGTTCTGGGCTAGAATTTTTTTGCAAGTGTTTTTATGACTGATTAGTTTTCGAGAAACCTTATTTGCTCAAAATCGTCAAGAGAGATTTCAAATTAATAATAAATTAATTAATTATAATTAAAAGACCTTTTTTGATGAATAAATATGTTTTTTATAGACCCTACTGGGAGGCAAGTGATAATGTTATATTTTCGTGTTCAATATTTCATTCTAGATATTATTCAACATGTTTATCATCTTCAGGTCTGTATGTTGTGCATGCATCATAGAACTAGACCATCAAAAAAGAACCAGAAGTGTAAAACAAAAAAATTATTTGGAACCCCGGTTTTTAATGGTATATATTTTGTATATTAAACCTTATGCCTAACTTCAACTGTTTTGGAAAGTTGATCAGCAGTAATATAATAGGTGCAAAGAAAATATGGTTATGCATAGTATTCAGTGCTTCTTTCATTATGTACATGTAAAGGGAATTTTTGCCGAAAATTAAAGGTACTTTTTATCAAAATTATTCAAAATTATCATGCATTTTTTAAATCAATACTATATGTAGGATGAAACGGGACATTTTTTAAAGATTTAACTTTAGAAAACTTCACAACTGTAAAATATCATATTCCTTTACCAAAAAAATCTTACCTTCTTGTAATAGTTTTTCATTGTGTTGTTTCATGACATTTATCTGACCTAAATCAGTTTTGTTTGTCGTTAAATTGTTTCTTTTTCTGGTGATACGGGTGATCACGAAATTACTAGCTAGTCGTGTCATTTTATTTGTAAGTAACATTTTAAAACTTGGGGTATTGTTTTGTTGATTCAAACAATAGGGTACATGACCATTACTTCACCCGAATTTTATAGGTTGTAATTTCCAGTTGATTATACCTATAAAAGCCTTTAACGTCAAACAATAGCAGCACTATACACTGAATATTAAGTTCTAAAAAATGATCCCAGAAGAACTAGGTGGTTAACAGCCGTTGGACGATAGTGTTGTATGCTAAGGTGATTTGATGCAAATTACTTCAGACAGCCAATTAAGTTTTTCATAAGTTATTATTTTTAAGCCAAATCAAGGTATGGCAAATTATATGCTCTAATTCGTTAAGAATTTCACGAGCTTCGTGAATTTATTTTAGGCCTATATTTTATATTCATGAAATAAATTTCATCGTGAATAATTTGTCTTCGTTACTACGTATATAGTATAGAAGTTAGGAATAAGTCATACATATTATATAAAATATATATAGAATTAATCGAAAATTTTAAAAAATGTATGGCGTCTTATTTAAAGAAACTTAAGTCTGTATACGCTTCACATGATTGTATTCTACAGAAAAAAAATTCTACAATTTTTTACGATTTTTGATTTTTTTAGAGACATTTCGCTTATTCTTTGTATTTTCACAATAGGGTACTTTGTCATCAGTAACATTCACTTTTAGTGTCAATCGAAAATCAGTAATATATTTTTTAGTGATAATATGGAGGGATTAAGTTATATCAGATCATTACCCAAGTTTTCTTCAGAATATGTTTTTCAACTTTGGAAGTCTATTATTACTACTATTTTTTACAGTTTTTTAGTAAAAATGTCGAGAAAATAAGCTACATCTTAAAAACTATCAACTTGTTCAACTAGCAGAGACACTCTAAATATGTTATTAAAGAAAAAAATTCTTTTTATCGAGTCTATTAACATAATCGTATAAAAACTCTTGAGGGAGCCCTATGTATTAACGATACTATTTTGAAAATCATTTTGCTAGAAGTTTATAGAATACTATCTAATTAGTATTAGTAATATTTGTACAGGGTTCTTCCTTATACTTATACTCTATTTTTTTAGTTATACATTTATAGAGAAGATTATTTTTGGACTGATTAATATTTAGGATGAATTTAAAAGTTAACGAATATGTTGTAAACAAAAAAGGAAAAAACCTGTATAGAAGTGATATAATTTAGGAATTTGGACTAGATAAGTGTCCAAATTTATTTATTAGTCTTTTAGAATACTAGTGATGGCTTATTGTTATTCGTATTTCTTTATAGTTTATACATTACATATATAGTTGAAAAATAGATTGCTGGGCATTATAATAATATTGTGTTCTTATTTCTTTCACACATTCATGCCATATGAATAAGTAATATGTGTTATAGTGTCTGAGTGCAATCAGGTAGTGATTTCGTTCACTAAAGTTATCTAAATTTTTAAGTATTAGTATTGATTCCAACATGAACTCGTACCTTCCTATTGACAAAGTTTACTAAATAAAAATACAAGTTCCGGCACTTGAACACGTGACTCGATTTACCTATTCCTCGCGTCCCGCCCGGCTGATACATTCTGGGTATCGGTCGGGTCTCCGGCACATACATAGTTGGTCAGGCTTCGTGATCGGGCCAGTTTGTTATTGTGCTATATAGTGAGACAAATTTTTTTTATTTCTTTGACAAACACGAGCCAATGTGCCTATTGGTTGTAAAAACATGTTTTATCAATTCCGTCGTTTCGTCTGTATCTCTGTCTATTAGTTTGCGACATAGCTTAAATACTACTTCTCGATTGACTCCGAATTTTCACCAAAAATTAAGGGTCATAAGAGAATGACCTAGTAATATGTTAAAAAAAATTGTTAAGAATGGTATATTATTTGGGGTTAAGATCCAGTAAAAAAGCAAGTCTTTTTTTAAATTGTCGATGTTTCCCAACTTTATTGTTACATCCTCAGAATACATATAGATTCTATATCCTGCATGAAACCCACATTATCAGTCTTTACCTACTCCGTTGGACTGGAGATATTTCCCAGATATTAAGTGTCTAAATGGTTTTCAAAACAAAACAACAGACTTTTAAACTGTCGACGTTTCGCTATTTTATTGTTGCATCCTCAGGATACATAAATTCTATAACCCACATTATCAGTTTTTACCTATTACGCTGGTCCGCAGATATTTCCCAGATATTAAGTTTCTAAATGGTTTTCGTTAACGATCCTTTTGTTGTTATGTTAGAGTGGTGTATTATTTGGGGTTGAGATTCAGTAAAAAAACAATAGATTTTTTTAAACTGTCGACGTTTTACTGTTTTATTGTTGCATTCTCAGGACACATATATAAATTCTATATCCTGCACAAAACCCGTGTTTTCAGTTTTTACCTATTACGTTGCCCACAGTTATTTCCCAGATATTAAGTTTCTAAATGGTTTTCGTTAGCAATCCTTTTGTTTTTATGTTAGAGTGGTGTATTATTTGGGGTTAGGATCCAGAAAAAAAAACAAGACTATTTTTAAACTGTCGACGTTTCGCTATTTTATTGTTGCATCCTCAGGATACATAAATTCTATAACCCACATTATCAGTTTTTACCTATTACGCTGGTCCGCAGATATTTCCCAGATACACACACACACACAATAGATTTTTTTATATATATATATATATATATATATATATATATATATATATATATATATATATATATATATATATATATATATATATATATATATATATATATATATATATATATATATATATATATATATATATATATATATATATATATATATATATATATATATATATATATATATATATATATATATATATATATATATATATATATATATATATATATATATATATATATATTGTATATATATATATATTTGTATATATATATATATATATATATATATATATATATATATATATATATATATATATATATATATATATATATATATATATATATATATATATATATATATATATATATATATATATATATATATATATATATATATATATATATATATATATATATATATATATATATATCTTGCATGAAACACATATTATCAGTCTTTACCTATTCCGTTGGTTCGCAAATAGTTGCCAGATATTAAATTTCTAAATGAATTTCGTTAACGGTCTTCTTGTTGTTATGTTAAAGTAGTGTATTATTTGGGGTTAGGAAATATCTGAGGCCCAACGGAGTACTGATATTTTGTATTGTATTTTCTTACTTCCTCAAGTGAAAGTTTTAAGACATTTTCGTCTTTCTATATACATATGTGAATATTTTGTATGAGTATGAATGAAAATAATTACAAATAGACACAACATAAACCTAGATGCCGCAAGACTGTTCGTAAGACAAAGGTTATTTATAAGAATGAAATATTCAAATGAACTGGCGAAGGAAAAAAAAAGTAAAAAAGCAAGCCATTCTGAAGTGGACTCCACGAAAGGCTGTATAAAAAATGAGAAAAATTATTAACTGAATTTTTAACTTGTTACCGTTTAAGCATAAATTATGTGCTGATTTATTTCCTATTATTAAAAAGGATGTTTGAACAATTAAATAATTGTGTTTACTGCAAATAGCATACCTGTAGTTAATAAAATATGAAAAATACTTATAATATACATAAGGTGTCCCCATAGTGTGTTCTCGGTTGATATCTTGGTACCGGTTATAAATAGAGAATAAATTTATGGTAGACTATTAAAAACTAAATCAGGAAAGTGCAAACAGCTTTGTTCTAATTTGAACCGTTTAGACGCTACAGCTTTTCAAAATTGAAAATCCCAAGTTTTTAAATATAATAACTCGAAAACAATTAAACGTAGGCCTATGGACAATACATGAAGTAGACGTAGAATTTTAGATACAATTCAAAAATATAATAAAATATAGTGTGTTTCGTATATGAAAAACTATTTAAGTAAGTATATAAATCATCCTATATACTAATATTTATATTTAAACGTTTTCTCTATCTCTAACCATTATCACCAAAACCGAGAACACAATACTGGGACACCTTGTATAAAAAAATGTACATTTTCTAAAGTTATATAACTATTTGTCATGCTAAAACTTTTTACAAGAATATTTTTTGAACTTAAAGGGAAAAAACTTGGTTAAAATATAAAATCCCTAAACCTAAGTTTAAAATTATAATTTATATCTTGAAGGCTGCATTTTATTCTAACAAAAAAGTTTCAATTTTGAACAAAAAAAGATTAATATATATAATTAAACGTACACAGAAGAGATATTGACAATGCCGTGCTAAAGCAAGCCGGTCGCCGAGTGACATAGGTCACTCACACCGAGTTGGGATAGGTCAAGATCGCTCGAGGCAACCTATAGAGTTAATGGGCCTTGCTGATAATGGGTTTCAATATAAGATGGCGAAACGAAATAGCGGCCAAGTAAATTTTTTAAAAAATCATCGTAAAGAAATTTTATTCAATTGACTTTAAATTTTGCAGAAAAATTAAATGTGCAAATGGGATAAACTGGTATGAATTCGATATGACGCAACAAAATGGCGGTATGTGTCAATTTAAAAACTATTTATTGAATTTATTTTAAATTATGCGCAAAAGTTAAGTGTGACGCAGGTAGAAAGAAAATGCTAAACTGTAACACTTATATACCGTGACTATGTACCGAAGTAAACCGAGTCACACTTCACTATTCCGAACAAATGGAAAAAAACGAGGGAAGTTCCGGGTAAAGGAAATTTACAGATTTTTTTATTTATATAATAAAAATATTGTATTCTTAAATTCGACTAGCAGGTAAGTAATAATTTAATATTAAGTTCACTATATTTAAATAACATTTAAAACTGTAAACTAGTCCGACGACAAAATTCAATTCAATAATTTTTGTCTAAAGTTATTATTTAGACTTTTGAAATTCCTTGGTAGATAAAAATTCGTTGTGCGAAGCCAAACTACTTTTAAAAAGCTCAGTAATAGGACGCAGTGTCGATGGGGTTTGAAACTGGACGGCTCGCCTTTTATCTGCGATTTATAAAGTGCCGACGGCCCAGTGCTGCAACTTATATTTTTATTCAGTAAACTTTGATACTGATGATGTTTTATATAGGGTATTTGCTAATTAATGGTACATAGCAAAAGTGCAGATTCTTTGAGTGTAATATTGCGATTTAACCAAGCTTACCTTAGTCCAAAAGTTGATAATAATCAAGATACAGGTTGTCAAAGTTATAATTTTCATTTCCTTTTTTCTTAACAATTTATCAATGTAGTGACAGAACGCCACGAAACTACGAATTCGGGGGTTTTTTTAGGTAACAAAATTCAAATCTGTTCTTATTTCGGATGCCACTATACTTTTTTTGCGTTAAAAAAGTGTAAAATACATACCCCTGTATTCACTAAAAAGGTTTAAAAGTTAAATCAGGTCTAGTTGCCATGATGCATAAAACTCTTAATTCGCCACTTATGTTTCGCTTATGTCACTGTCATTTTATAATTGTCACATTTAGAAAAAATATTTGTTCAATTGTTAAATTGTCATCTTAAACCTATAACTGTCAAACCTCTTTAGTGAATACGGGTGATAATGTTTAACATTTAGGCTAATACACCATAACACAAAAAAAGTTATGTCATTTAATAGATTTAATGTAAAAACGAAAATAATAAAAAACAAAATAAAAGTTACAACTTTGACATCCTGTATCTCGGTTATTATCAACTTTTAGACTGAGGTAAGTTTGGTTAAATCGCAATATTTTTCCCAAAGAATCTGCAGTTTTGCTGTATACCATTAATTAGCGGACACCCTATATAAATTATATGTGCCGGCATTTACCATCTGTGAACTTACATCCTGTGTCAATCGGACTATTATGCTTATGTCCATATAACATTAAATTCTGATATAGTGTGTTGGGGATGAGGCAGGAAAGTGCCTGATGTGATCCTCAGTGCTCAGAAAAGCTATTAAGTAGTATTAATATAAAAATTAATTATTTCATTCTTAGTTGGTTCTTGTAAATATGTAGAAGATATGGCGGTGCTTGTACTTATTTACTGAAGAAAAAAATTGTGGGCGGTATTTAACTTGTTATTTATATATTTAGAAACCAGAGGCAAAATATTTCAAAAGTATGTAAACAAGGAAATTCAACAACAGGGACACTGTAAAATTAAAGAATATTTGAACATTATTTTCTGTTTTGAATGCTATGAATATGGACACAAAAATGCGCGTTCTACTCTGGGAACCATTCTTAATGGAGTTGTAAATTCGGAACAAATTTTAGTTACGAACATAAAATGGATGGTATTGAAATATTAATAAATGCTGAAAAAGCAGATGTAGTTGTTATATCAGGAACTTGAATAAAGAAGTATGAAGAAAAGTATTACAATTTTAGAAATTATAGTTCAGTTTTTCCATCAAGAGAAAAGAGAGGTCGTCGAGTAAGCATGTTTATTAGTAAGAAGTTAAAATTTGGAATAATACAGAACACAGAAGAATTATATTTATTTATTTCTTTTAAACTAAATATGCTAAATATTATTTGTGGTTTTTATAAACTTCCAGTTGTAAAAAAATGACATATTCGTTGAATATTTGGTAGAAAAATTGGACATTTTAATGAAATTTGGTGCAATGTTGGTTTATATGTAGATATGAACATTAACATTCTTCAGAATAATAACATATTATTGCAAATAGATCTCTTGAGCAAACAATAATTTTAAATTTCTAAATGTGAATACTCCAACACGTGAAGTGGGTAAAACTAATAGTTTAGTTAATACCCAGCCCATTAAGTGAAATTTAGACACTATTAAAAATTCATTAAAAAATGCTTGTGGATTGGAAAATATTTTTAAATCCTGTTCTCATAAAGTAAGCATAAGAACAAGAAAAAATACAAAACCATGGTTTACTCAAGAATTAGCAAAATTCATAGACTCGTAACAAATATTATTTAAATAAGAAAAAATTTCTAAACAACTTAAAACTATGCTGCTTAGCTGCCTATTAACACTGAATAGATTTTAATTGACAAAGAAAAAATAGCAGAAGGACAGGTGATTTGTAAAGAACTGGATAACCATTTTATTAAAACTGCACAACACTGTAAAAAATGAAGCAGAGCCAATGCTATAAAATTGTATTTTGTAAAAGAAATTATTAATAACCTAAATTCAAGAAAAATTAGTGAACATGATAATATTTTATATAAAAATTATTAAAGCAGTCGAAATTCTATTAATCCCAATCTGAAATCTAGAGTTTCGCCAGTGTATAAAGTATGAAATAATACTAATCCAAAATAATTATAGACTTCGTATTACCAAAAATCATAGAAAAAGTAATGGCAATTATCAAATTATTTAGAAACTAAAAATTTTCTATTCAGTTGTCAATATGGATTTCGTAATACTAGGGATACAGAGACTGCCGTTATTGATATTATCACTGACATTCAGTTAAAACTGATCAAAACAAAAAAAGCTGTATCTCATCTTGAAACTTGCGCCAAGCTTTTGATATGGTTAATCATAATATTTAAAAAAATATACAGTCTTTGAATTCGAGGAAACATTTATTACTGGTTTTAAAATTACTTAAATGGTAGACAGCAATATGTCCAAATTGCAAATAACATTAGTTCTAGAAATTTTTGTTTTTTTAATGTTAAGGTCTATTTTATTTTTTAATATATAAAACTCAATTTGGAAATTAAAACTTAATAGAACTATAAAACTATTTGCGTATGTTACAACTATTTTTTATTTTGGAACTAATTTTGCATTAGATTGCAGAAGATTCAAAAATTATATCCAGTTGGCTACAATCCGATAAATTACCTTTAAATTTCGAAAAATATTTTATATTTATAAGCAAAAATATATAAGTAATCCAATAAAACCAATAAAATTTAACCAAAAAATTAGTTATAGATGGGATAGCATTTTGGGGCTTCTGAAGCCAATATTTTTTGATTCTACCTTTTTACTGCAAAAACTTTCATTTTAGTTTCACTTTTGTTTATTTTACTTTTTTTATTTAATTAGAATTTCTCATCTTTGATTTACCTTGAAGATTTGCTGGACTAATGACGCGCAAAACTTAACAAATCTCGTTTATTACATCTTAGATTTCAAAAAAACACAAATCTTAAATGTTAATCAAGCATCCATCACCATTCAAAACTAACTTAAAATTAAAGGACATTGAATTGATGAATGAAAAAATAGACCTTTTTACTAGAATTATTCAATAGTAAAGTCACTCAAAGAATAATAAAAAACTTACTTCAGTCTTTGTAAATTAAGCTCTTGAAGTTCTTGCAAATCTGGAGGCTTTAAGCGTTGAACAGTTTAACAAACGGGTACACAAATATGACAAAAATTATAGAATGTAAAAGAATATATAAAATTGAGAAATAGGTATTACCCACAAAAGGGCACTAGAACCTTTGGCATATTCTGCCGGATGTCACAAATGACTAGTAGTAATATAGTAATTAGGATACTGGAGTCTTCCGGTTCGTCTCGTCGAATGCAGACCTCTGTGTTGATAACATAAGTGGTGCCACGTGTTCGGTTTTGCTGCTTTATTTCGGGGGGAAACGGGAGACTCAACCGCTCAGAGTGGAAACTAACGACCCCGCTAGAAAGGGAGCAGACGCTGTGAACGTGTGAGGCCTAGTTGTTCCTGTATTCTATCCCGTTCGTCTGCCGCAGTTCTACATAGAATATTAGCGTAATGGCCGCTATGTGGCGGGAGTGGGAGGGGTAAGGGGATAGCTTGAAAGAAAAGGTTATCTCGTGAGACCAGTAGTACTCTCAAGGGGCATCTAGTGGAAGCCAAGATGCATTAGAAAAGTTTTAAAGAAAGTTAAATTTAAAGATTTGAAATACACGGGGTGATCGGGAGCCCAGAGCTCGCCATCCGGACATCCCACCGATAACGTCCCCAAACCGGAATAAAGTGTATCTCGCTCCGAGGGTCGCCGGATAAAGCGAGTAAGCTCCGGACGGGGAGCAATCTGGCAAGTTGCGAAGTGCAGTGCCAAAAACATATAATGGAAATGGAATTAGGATACTGAACAAAACGCCGTTTAATTAATTCATTGCCTCGTTCATTGCGACAGAAACAAAAAAAATACAATTTTCCGTTTTTGGAACAAAGGATTTGATTTCCATTCCGATAAGAGAATGGCATAGATACTTAACTTCTACGTCAGCCTCGATGAACTTGATTTTTTCAAGATATAAGGATAACATTTTTGTAGGAAATCCGAAGATATGAGAACGGTCCTCACCCAGTGGCGGCTATTCAGGTGAAGTAGGTGAAGTGCTACTCCACCAGGAAAAATAAACAAGCAAACATCTAACTATATTTATTATATATCTCTTAAAATTTAAGTTTTTACATTCATTTATTTATCTAATTGGCAAAAAATAAACTGTACATCTCGAATAAATATTTTACTTGACCGTTGGCGGCATGTCTTTAAAACTTTCAATCGAACTTTATTATAACAACTATAACAGTGGAACAAACAGCTTCGACTTTGCTGGGGGTGGTATGTTTAGTTTACGATTTTCCTACTACGTTGCCATGACAACGCGTACGTGATGACGTCAACCGCATGGAAGATTAATGTTAACCAGCGCCATACAACGTTCTCGGTGAATTACTAACGCAGTACGCTACACCCACGTGTCGTTGCAAGAGTCTAGGGAGCAGATTTGTGGGAGCTACGAAATAAGTCGATCACACTCTCGTAGTCAGGGTGCTATAAGTGGTAAATTTTGCTGATATTTTGTGTGCATGTACCATGCAAGAGAAATAGCCGTTTTAACTACTTTTTGCAACGAAAAAGTAGAATGAGTGTATCTATTAATAGTTTTAACAAGTAGTATAATAAAAACACGAAATAAATGGACATAATTAAATGTAATAGTAGAATAATGTGTGTTTATTAATAGTTTTAACGAGTAATATAATAATAAATAATAAAAATACGAAATGAAAGGACACAATTAAATTTACTAGTAGAATAATGTGTATTTATAAATAAATTTAACAAGTAATAACGGGTGAGGATTTTAAAGTGTTACAAGGTGATATCGTAAAAATAGTTTGTAATTTCTTATAAAAGTTTGATAAGTTAAGGCAGGGAGACAGATTTTAACTTCGATCATTAATAACTAGATACAGCTTCATCCACGAAGTAGGGCAAGATAAGTAAGAGGGGAATTTGTTTGTTTGTTTTTATTGCATTTTTACTAATAATATAACTAAATTTAAAAGTAAGTGGTTTTCACTATCTATATACGTTATTATCTAATAAAAGCCGAACATCGATTTGATTTTTTTCATGGGTAGACGGTAGCTTAAACTTAAAGTTTATAATTTTCTTCCCTGAGGTTATGTTTTTCTGTATTTTGTGCTAACAGCAGCACTAGATTGGAATGTCGGTATTGCTGAATTAAATTTAATTACACTTAATGTCGGTCCAATGGGAAGCAGAGCATTTTCCATAATTTTGCAATGATCTATTATAGTGACTGCATTCAAATACAAATGAAGAATCCAGAAGTTTTGCCTTATGTTGATTTATATCAGATTTCGGTATGTGTGTGGATCTTGAATTGATTTATAATAACCCTCTGTTCTGCTTTCTGAGGATTTTCGTCAAAAATTAAATTATTTAGATTCTCATCTTTTAGTATCTGGTATGAGCTAGAATTGATATCTAATGCTGCATCATTGGGCGTTGTTTTTAAATATGTGCAAAGCATATGAATATGTTTGCACATATTACATTTTATAGTCGAATCTATGCACGTGCATATATATGCATCACATTCTTCGCATTTAAGAGCACAGGTACAATCTGTCATTGTCTTGAGAAGAGAGCACGGTCCAAGTTTGTCTTCATTTGTTAAAACTGATGTATTATCAACACCAACTTTCTTTGCTGTCTTACGTCGGTGCCTTAAATCACTTAACTTCTTTGAAATTTTTCCTAAAATGCAAACAAATATATTTTAAAACGAAACAAAAGGATTCCTTCTATAATTTTTATACTTTTATCCATCTCAACGATTTTTAAATATCATTAAATCGTGATGCTCGTCCATAGTTTAGGTTTTTTAACTCACCTGTGTGGTATAAACTATACCTTCAATTATTGTGCAATCAAGCTTTTCCACTGGTTGATCTTGTTTCTCCTAGAAATAATGTTAATTATACCCTATTTGTAACGGAAAACTGAAAACGTTTTAGGTATAATAATATTATATTATGCACCTCAGAATTGTTAATCACTTTTCCCAATACGAGTTTATAAAAGCAAATCTAATTTAAATTAATACTTAACAGTGTTCTGTGATCTAATTGAAAACAGGTATAAAACACTAAGATATAAGTATTATCTGTAGGTTACTACGTGCAAATCGTGTAAACTCGGAGCTCCTACAAATCTGTTCCCCAGACTCTTGTCGTGTCGTTCAGTTTGGGGTGGTTGTTTACTTTTATTTTCGCGGATTTCGCTGCAACCGGTTAGTTCCTTTGCAGTTATTTAACATGAAGACTCGGCGAAGCATTTAAAATGCGAATTAATGCTAAAAAAATTTGTAAAAAATCAAAGGACTATAGCTGACACTTTAAAAGAAAATGCTAAACAACTATATAAAATACGTTTTAACGAAAACGTCCGATTAAATAGACTATTTAGTGCTTGGTAATTGACGCAGTTTTGTACCTTGCAAAACAAGAGTTAGTCTTTCGCGGCCACGATGACAGCAGAACAGCGAATCAATAAATAGGGGGAATTTTAAAAAGCTTTTAGGTTTATTAATATCGAGAAGTTCCCAAGAAATAAAAGATCACAAAAAAAATTAAAAATGTTTTTACTGGTGACTCGAAAACTATTCAAAACGAAATAATTAATTATTAATTGAATTTAATTGAATGCATTTGTGATTATTTAAATGATCATGTAAAAAAATGAAACAATAAACACACAGTTTTTTTCTGTGTAAGTGGATGACACCACTGATAATACGCAAACCTCCCAGTGCTCCATAATTTTAAGATAGGTTAATTCAGAAGGTTCAGTAGTCGAGAGATTCTTACGATTTTATAATGTCAGCTCTGATAGAACGTCGGAGAATTTATATACTCTATTGGATCAACTTTTGGACCAATTTGACTATAATCATAAATTAATAGGACAATGTTACGATGGCGCAAGTGCAATGTGATTTCTGGCCATCTAAATGGTCTTCAAAAAAAAAAAAGAAAATGCGCCGCAGGCTGTATTTGTCCTGATGCAGCAAAGTTTAAAAATATTTCTAAATGTCGAATTTTTTTGCAAGCCTTAGTGGTATTCCCTCATTTTTTATTTACTCAGCCAAACGAACGTATGCTCTTAAATCTGCATCTACGAGGCGTATACCAACAATTACAGAAACTCGTTGGTCTTCAAATTCGAAGTTAGTAAATGTGATTGTTCAAGTTGCGTTCTTCAAAAAAAATCGTTTGACATTCATTTTTGCATATCCAATATAAAACGCTGTCGTGAGGCGCTCTGTAAAAAAAAACATTTCTTTTAATACCATGTTTGATAAAGCAAATTCTATTACAGAAATAAATCATTACAAACGCTTGCTCACCTGAAGAAATTAGGGCTAAGTATAGAACCCTTTTTTATGAAATATTGGACTATATTTTAATGGAAATGACATTAAGCTTTCAAGACTGATAAAAATTTTCCGAATATAGTTTAAATTTTCCGACTGGCCCGTTTGAAAAATTGTTACAGTTATATGGGGAAATATTTTCGAAAAGTCAACGACTTAAAAATGAGCTTGATCTGATTTTTGCCAATGACAGTAATTGGAATATATCGCTGCAAGAGCAAGTGAAAAAAATTAACGAAAATAAAGATATTTTAACCAAAGCATGTAAAGTGTTTTCCCTTATTTTGACAATACCGTCCACAAGTGCTTCAGTGGAAAGAAGTTTTTCTTGCCTCAAACGTGTAAAAACTTATTTAAGAAATACATTATCTCAAAAAACTTACTTCCCTTAGGCAATATTTCAACTCAAAGGGAATGTCTGGAGGAGATTAGGGCAACTCATCCATTTTATGAGAATGTTATAAATAAATTTGCTGCTATGAAGGATAGGAGAATTGATTTAGTATACAAAACTTAGGTAAGTCGTAAAAAAATATTCTCCCCCTTCCACATAAAAAAAATTCTGGAAAAAAAATTATTGCGATATTTTCTAGCTTCATTTGCACTTCACTTACTTCTTTACCCGCGAGCCACCACTGCCCTCACCTGTTAACAAGAACGCGCTACTTATCGATCTGACCTGATAAATATCTTAGGAAGAGATAAAAAATCTTATGTGAATTTCCAAAAAAATATGTTCGACCAAAAGGAATAAATAACATTATAGGTATTATTATAGAGTAAGAAAAAGTAAAAATCATTGGCAACCGCGATGTGTCCGATATTAAAAATGGTGGTTATTCACTTATTGTTTTACGCGTTTAACAATATATTAAAAACTACGAAAAGGGGGTTTTTAAGTTTATGAAAACGAAGTGATTGAAGTTTACTTTCGTAGATTATTGTTAACTTTTTTGAAATGTAAAGTTATTTTGCTCTTAGACATGGACTGAAAAAATTGTTTTTAAGTTTTATATTATACAGGGTTGCAGAAATAGTCTGAAAAGTACTTCAGTTATTGCGAGATGATTAGGTTGTTCCCGAACAGAACTTTTCAATAAATAAAAATACTAAAGTGTACTTTGGGACACGTAATATTTACTCTGATAAGATAATAAATCTTGCAGTTTATTTTTGTATACAGATATATAACTAGTGACGAGTTGTTGCATTTATTAATTATTCTACCACCTTTAATAAAAATGGCCTTAAGTAACATATATTTAATTTTTTTACCCCTGCGAACCTTAAAAAGAAAGTGCTTTTTGCAGTGAACGCTACAATTCTTTATCTGTATATTAACTGCCGTTTAGTTTTTTATATTATTATTGAAAACAGCTGTTATAACCAAACTTTTTTTTAATTGAAAATACATTATTCGAAGTCAGTTTTTATTACAACTTTATTACAAAAAACGTTTCGTGTTATTTAACAATAGCAGTTCTAATTCGATATATCAAAAATTGTTTAAAATCATGGGATATAGATTATGACTAAATGGCTTTTTTGGCAAAAGTTCGCCGATGAATAAACGAGATATTTCAGTACTGATCTGGTGTTTCCAAACTAGTATTTTTAGACACAAAATAGAAAAAAAAAACAAATTATCTGTTTAGAAACAATTCGAATCATTTTTCAAACAAATTACAATTTTGTATCACGGCGCATGCGTTTCCATAAAACTAAGGTCCATTTCCGATACTCGTGCATGGGTAACATAAATGGCTCCTTATGACGAATCAGAACACTGTAGTTTGGATTTTCCCCATATAATTTTTTGTCTATAATTTCCATGCCGTTGCAGTATAAATTAACAGTCGATTTTTTGAAACGCACAAGAATAATGTGATGTTATACATAACAACGTTTTGGATCATTTTTGTCCTTGTATGCAATATATCTTTTTTTCCTAAAAATGGGAAAAACGAAAAGCAGTTCTAGCATTCTTCGAATACTGAAGAATAAAAGATCAAACACAATAGCAAAACGAAATAATATTCAGTTGTGTAGGTATGTTTGACAAAGAAATCTCGTTTATCTGGGAATTTTATCAAAACTCATAGTCGTTTAATAGATGTGTGTTAGGTAGTTTCGGGAACATAACTTGGAAATAACCATAGAAAAATCAGCGGCAGTGCTATTCGATCCAAGAAAACATCTAAACGCATTAGATAAAATAAAATATGATAATTCAATTCCATGGATTAAAGAACGTAAATACCTAGGATTAATGTTCATGGACACATTAAACTGGTCAAAACATATCGAAAATGTTATAACTAAGGCAAATAAAGGAATAAACATAATAAAAGCCATAAGACGAGTTTAGTGGGAAGCAGTAGTAGTAGTAGTAATATGGTTTATTTAGCAAAAATGCTACTCTTATATTCTATTTAAATACAGAACTTCATGCCTAAAATTATACGCATTGCTTTGTTTTGTAATATTTGTAATCTGTTTTTTAAAACTTCATTGGCATTATATAAAATTGTTGAACAGTACAGGTAATGGGGTAAAATTATTGTATTATATATAATCTTTTTGGAAAAATAGTTCAAATCTTTATTAATTCTTGTTTTTTGCGAAATTACTTTTTCAAAATAAATGTCATACTTTAAATTTGAATTAATTAAAATACCTAAGTATAACCATTTCCAAATTTTCATAATCAATTATAATATTTTTACTAATATTTAAATTATTATCATATACTTGGTTTTTGATACATTTAATTTTAATTTATTTACTTTAAGCCAGTTACATAAAAGTTTCAATTCAAAATTTAACTTATTTGTAATGTTATTAATATCCATTCCGTTTAAAGATATTAAAGTATCATCAGCATATAACTGAATTTTACAAGAATTCAAAATATTAGGCATATCATTTATATACAAAACAAATAATAAAGGACCCAAAATACTTCCTTGTGGAACACCAATGTTGTTTGAAATTTTTTGAGAAAATTTGTTATTAATTTTAGTTTTTTGTGTTCTACTTTCCAAATAATTTTTGTTGCCATTTAAAAACTGAACTCCTAAAACCATATTGATATAGTTTACAAATAATCTTTCTGTCAATTGTTTCAAATGCACGTTTGAAATCCAAGAACACTGCTGCAACAGTTTCAGTTGAATGTTCTTTTCGGAAACCAGCTTGAAGGTGTATTAAAATTTTGTTTTCTTCAGTGAATTGTAAAATTTGGTCATAAACTATCCGTTCTAAAAGTTTTTCAATATCCAACAACACATTTATAGGTCTTAATTCATTCCATTTCTTAGAATTTTTAATTTTTGGAACTGGAGTTATATCCGAACATTTCAGTTCATCTGGTATTTCCCCATTTTTTAAACATAAATTTATAAAATTTACTATTCTGCTTCCAAGTACTTTAAATGTCTCACTCATGACAATTTTTGAAAGAATTTCTGAATGATTAGTATTAGATTTTAATTCACAAATGAGTTTTTTCAGTTTACAGAAACGTAATGAAAAGTTTGCAAAATATGTTTAGGTTTTGGTAATTTTGGACATATTTCTTCATTTCCATCTCTATTGTGTATACAATTTCTTTAATACTTTTGACAAAATATTTATTCAATTTTTCAGCTATAACTAGTGAATCCGTTTCTCTATCATTTTCAAAAATAATTTCGTTTATTTCCGATTTCTGTTTTGATTTTACTAAAATTTTTAAAGTTTTCCACATTTTTTTGCTATTATTTTTATTTCTTCGATTTGTTTCTGATAATATGACCTTTTCTCAGTTCTTGAAATATTGACATATTGATTTCTAGATGTTTTGTATCTCTCCCAATCTTCTATGTTTCGAGTAAAAGCAAAGTTTTTGTAATATAAATCTCTTGATCGTTGGTGTTAATTTTTTTTCTTTTCTTAAGGAAACCATCTTACACTCAGTAACTTTATCAGTACATTTCTTTACATTCTCCATAATGTTCATAAATATTAGATTTAAATTTAGAATATTTCTAGACCAAATATACTTATTTAATTCTTGCAAAAGTTTTTTGTAATTAACGAACTTTATAATTTTTGTCAAATGAGTTGTTTAATTCCATATGAGTTGATTATTTGTTTCAATTTTTTTACATAAAAATCATCATTTACAAAATTTATATTGAAATCACCGATGTGAATTACTGTATTGTCATTATCCCAAAAATATATACATTGATTTTGAAAAAACTTCAAAAATTCGTTTACATTTCCACTTGGTGATCGGTAGTAGAGACATAAATCAAACTTTTCTTCTCCCAATTTTATCTTCAAATGTATAAACCAATACTCATATTGAACAGATGTTCTACTAAACCTGACAAGTGAAATTTTATGCGAAACGAATATTAATAATCCTCCATTGTGTTTTGAGTTTGAATTACATCTTAAGGTAAAATAATTTTGAAAACTAATTTCTCCATCTGATATTTTATCTGTCACATGAGTTTCACTTAGACATAAAATAAGAGGCTTTTAATTATACAAAACACTTTCAACTTCATCCTTACTTGAAAGCCTTGTATATTAAGACGAAAAATATTGGATTTATATAGATTCTTTTCACAATTTATATCATTGTTTACCTCCTGTAATTGCTACTTTGTGACTTCGTAGTTGATATTTCTTTTCATTTTTTCAGTATGTAATTTATATGATTGGCATTCAAAGTCTCTGTGATTAATAAAATAACCAGTATTCAATTTTTCATTTTGTTCTCAACAATTTGGACACACAATATTTTCCACTAAAGTTTGACATTCTGTTGCTTTAAACAATGTTGTAATTTTGTACAAGTTTTTGCTGTATGGTGATAATCTTGCAGTTAAAACATCTCCTTATGTCAATATACTCGTAAACGGAACAAACCGAAAATCCGATAAATAACACTCCTTTTTCAATAATACGCCTAAAATTTTCACCATCTAATTCCACAATTGCCATATATTTCGTTTTCATTTTTTTAATAATATTTACGTTCAAATTTGGATTTTCCAGGTAATCATATTTATATTATTTATAGAATTTTTATAGAATTTATCAAATTTTTTGCTGTTATTTCGTCTTGTATACCAACTATCTTTATTTTTGGATTTTTTCTTTTTTGAAACATAATTTTATAATTTTCTCCCAGACTACTTTCGGCTTTCTTTTGTAATTTTATAATATCGTCACTTTTCTCACACTCAATCTTGATTACTCCATTTTTTAGATCCTGTACTTTTATAATTTATATTTTTAGATCCGTTGGATTTATGTACTTTCCCAAATCTCTTCTTGCTATTTTGTTTTCCTGGTTGTTTGTTGGTTTTATCATCAAATAATTATTATTTACTGTAATATCCTTATTTTTAACCATGTTTTCATCCTTATTTTCTTGATTTAATGGGTTTTACTGGTATATCATTTTTAGTTTCAGTTACATTTTTGTTTTTGTGGCTTAAACAACTTGTATGTTTAACTGTAGCCACTTCAGAATAAGTTTTTGATTCAGTTTTTGAAGAACCTGGATAATTTCTTAAAATTTTCTCTTGATGTAAAATTACTTTTTCATTCAATTCTGTAATTAGTATATCTTTTGAACTAATAATTTCCTCTTTACACTTTATAATTTCCTCTTTGTTTTTTATAATTTCCAAATTCAAATTTTTCCATTCTGCTACTGTTATATTTTCTTTAACCTTTGTTACTGATATATATCCATCAATTTGTTAGAAATTGAATTTTCATTGCCTACAGGAGATTTCTCTTCCAACGAACTGATTTTTTCTAACCCAAACACTCTCCTAATTATACATAAAGCAATTGTAACTTAGGCTAGGGTCATCAAATAATGAACCCTAAGACAATAACAAACAAACAAGAAGTTGATACGATACAATTCTAGACATTAAGAATAATACTTGGGTGTATGAAATCTATACCTACTGAAAAACATACAATTGGAAAATAACCCAGTGATAGAAATCAAAAATGAAATAGAAAGGTACAATTTAGAAAAAGAATATTTTGTCAACGGTGAACTCCCATATTATCTAACTGCTTTAGATGAGATAAAGCAATACGAGAAATATATATAAAAACATAGGATGGTGGCATGTTTCGAAGAAGATAGGGAATACCAAGTGATGAAAATCCGGATAATACACGCTAATATAAAAAAATTAGAAAGAAACGTAAATCAAACATTTTTAGAATTCCTAAATAGTTAATGTATCTAAATATATAATCATATCTATACGGATGAATCTATTAACAAAGACACAAACGGGGCCGGATTTGGAGTATATTGTTCGAAAATGGAGTATAAATTTTCCTTAAGACTGCCAAACTACATACAAATATACACGGCAAAAACAATGGCCATACACAAAGAAGTCTCAATTTGCTTAAGAAGAAATATACACAGAGGAATTGTATTTATTGGCTCTCTTAGCGAAATTAAAAAAAACTAGAAAATAGCAATACAAGGGATATAGGTTAGAGATGAAATAGATATTCGGTTTCGATCCGGTATCCGGCCAAGTTTTACTATCCTGCCGGATACCGGATAGTGCTTTGCTAATCTTCATTTAAGAAAGAATAACACCTAATAATAAAATACGCGCCAGACCAATGAAAATGCAATAATTTTAGATGGCTTTTTTATTTCAAACACAGTTATTCAACATTGGTAGTTAACTAAAATTAAATTATGGTGAATTAATACAATTTTTTATGCGTGTAGACGCGGCCTGCGTAGAAAAAATATTTCTCTGTAAACGCTGCTGCAAAGAGCTACCAAATAAATTCTTGCAAACTTTTGTCAAATTCGGATATTGTTTTGGATTCGCTTTTTTCTGACCAGCTCTTTTAGCGTCGACTACCCTAAAAAGTTTGTCTTAAACCACGGACCCAGAAAGGTTTCAGTTAAATAACTTGGATTTTACACTAAGTGGCTGAAACACCTTTCTAATTCAGCTTTTAACAGGCAATACATACCTTCTTTTTTTTCTTCTCCCCCACGGGAGATTTGTATTTGGCGCAACAAATACACAGCAAACTTGTTGTTGCCTTTGCTAATATTAAAATATTGCCAAATCGGAGATCTTTTATTTCGCGTTCACATTTTCGTAGGTTGTTTTTACCACAGATACAATAGTTTCACTTGTCTTTGCTTTTGCTAATACAAACAAATACAAAAACAGTTCAGGTTACCCACACCCGAACGCAACAGATTTTAATGTTAATTCAAAATAAAACAAAAGCGTGACTGGACTGCGTAAACGAGCTCATATTCTTCCGCCAGCTATCCTCATCCCCGCGAGTATCATATGGAAACACGAAAACAGAAGAAATTGCGTTTAAGTTCTGAGGGATATTCGGCCGCCGGATATCCGACCTTCCGGCTTGTAAAGCAGCCGGATATCTGGTACCGGAAAGGAGAAAACTACATAAATATACAGAGAGAATTTACAAAAAAAAAGTGTGTGTATATATAGATAGAAGACATATAACTTACATAATTCGAATTCGAACAGGGCATTGTTTATATCCAAAACTTTTACCTAAAATAGGCATAGCAGAAAACCCTCAATGTGAGGCTGGAAATATAAGAACTTCTTACTAATAGTTAATGTAAAGCTTTTTTTATCTATGAGTAGACCACGAAGACCGAGGGCCTATTACTAGGTACCGTGGATGATTTAACTGAAGACAGGGATTTAAAGATTTGCAGATTAGAAGAGGCATTTGCTGATAATGCATTTCATAACCGAGACACTCTGGGAATACATTTTTGAAGAAAATAGGAGGTCCTCGGTCTTTGCAGTTAGAAGGGGAAGAGATACATGTGGACCGATGCTTGTGTCTTTCTAGCAGGAATGACTAAGTACCGCATAGTGAATGATAATTCATCAAAACAGAATCTGTGGTAGTATCTGTAAAACAGAGACAGATCGCCCACAATTCGACGATGCTCTAGTGATGCAAACTTCCTTGTGATGTTTGGATAATCAATCGAGTGAATAGCTCTTTTTTGGATAGAGACAAGGGTATTAAGGATTGAAGGAGAGGCTGTTCCCATATGTACGAGCAATATTCAAGACTGGGTCTGATATGCGAAGTGTAAAGGGTAAACAAGTAGGCAGAAAAAAGGTAATTTCGAGCTCGGAAAAGGAAACCTAATTTCTTCACGGTTGTTGTGGCAATTGAGGTGATGTGATCATGCCAGGGAAGATCCTTCTGAAAAATGATACCAACTAAAGGACCTTTGATTTCAAGCATATGAATATTCAGTTCAATGCTGTGTGTACTGGGAGATAATTTGTGAGATAGTAAACATGATTGTGTCTTAGTGGCGTTAAACTGGAAAAGGTTTTTTGCTCCTTATTCTACTATTTTAATGAGGTCCTCGGTTAGGGATAAAGTTATTACCATACGCCTGTTATCAATTCAGGTTTGGGAAATTGTATATTGAAGTGGAGTGTACTATCGTCAGCACAGCTGTAGATAGGATTGCTGGTAGAAGAAAGGAGGAATAAAGTAGCTTCCAACACTGAACCCTGTAGACCGCCTGCGTTAATTTGGTGGAAGTTTGATGAATGGCCGTCAACCACTACAGAAATACTAGCAATCCAACTACAAAGTTTTGGAGGAAGACCATAGGCAGGAAGTTTGTTAAGAATTGCGTCATGCCAAACTTGATCAAATGATTTTGATATGTCGGCAATAATTTCGGCTTCGTGGAATTCGATACTTGGGAGGAGGGATATTGGTCTGTAGTTAAAGGGAAGAGTTTTGAATCTCTTTTTGAGAACAGCTGTACACGAGCAGATTACCAGCTTTTAGGAAAAATGCTCGTCATATGACATTTGCAATAACCTGGTAAGAATAGGGGTCAATTCAGAAGTGCAAAAATATGCGAATATAATGATTTCGTCCCTAGTTTTTCGATTTTTTTAGTCTGGCATTATCGCAGGATTTTGAAAACCAAGGTTTATTGTTGGAAGTTTTGAAGTCTTAATAGAATGTGGTATAAAGATTTCTATACCTAATTGGATTACATCCGAGATTTGTGAACAAATTTCGGAAGGATCGTTGGTAGAGAAACAAAAATCATTCTAAGGGAAGGAAGAGTAGAAATCCAGCAACCCATCCCAAACAGCGGAATTATTGTGCTAAATAGTACGAGGTAGCAGGGATTCTACAACTTCCTGTTGTATGAGACAGGAAACAGTAATTAGACCGTGGTCAGAAGAACCCAACGGAGTGGAAATGGAAGACTGATTGATAAGGCTCTGGGTGAGTGGTATCAAAAAGGTCTAATGGATTTTGGCTATGTGACAATGCTTGAAATGTAAGTGGGTTCTCTGATGAGGTTGGTAATAGATTGGGCTGATTGCAAAGATCCTAACGATTCTTCATTATCAAGGTTAGTCACCAAGGATAATGTTTTCAGAAGTAGGGAAATTAGAGATTAGGAAGTTTTGCATAGAACAGATTACTACGAATGTAAGCGCACACGGTCCCGTTCAGAAGAAAAGGTTGTATTTTTATGGCTTATTTTGGTTTTGATTAGGAAGAAAATATGCAAGCCGGACTGGAGATAGTGATGAACAGAGTTGCAGCACTGGATTACCGTATTTTTATATTCGGGTGTTTTACTCAAATAGTGAATTTGCTATCTAAGGATTTAGAAGTAAGACACGTCAAAGACCTTGTAGTGCAAATTGTAAAATACTTTCGAAATGCCCATTTGCCAAATACTTGGTACAAGCAAAAAGGAGGAATAGTTAAAATAATTTAAACTTTATGACAAGTTAATAGCAAAGGAAATACAAACACCGATAAGTATAAATAGTTTATTACATAAACAGGGATTAGAAATTCCTTCTTTGTAAAACATCCTCTTAATCCGAAGCTACATTTCTTTGTAACTAACTCGGGTTTATCCGGGAGCATGTTGCGCTATCTGTCAAACTAACAATGTTCTTAATATGGATAGGAAAGAGTATCCGGCGCTATTTATTTCGCAATTCACTAATATAGTTAACTCGTCCTGGCTAAATTTCTCATGGAAATGCGATAAACATAAACTAAACAAAAATAAGGTTTAAAAGTTATTATTGTTGGTGTAGGATTTTACTTTTGTACAATAATTATATTTTTATAAATTAATTCATTAAGTTTTTTTGTATTTTTTCAAGAGAAATTACTGACCAGTCCCTTATTTTATTTGCAAGTAACATATGAATAACATTTGGGTGTATTATTTGTTTTGATTTAGAACTTAGATACTCTGGACTGGATATTCGGACAATATGGCACATGAATATTTTTTAAACGTAATTTAAATCGATTGCTTCGTATGAAAACATGCTTTCCATTTTGTATGCATTATTGTAAAAGATCACAATAAATCACCAAAGATTTTGGCAAAACATTAAGTTCCAAAAAATGAGCCCAGAAGAACTAGGTGGCAGTGGTTAATCGGTGGACAAAAGTCCGATTTTCGGATTTTTTTTTACTTTTCGGACATTTTTCGAATCTTGATTTATTTCGCATTTTTGCGGACTTTTTAATCAACTTAAGTCTAATAACTCTAATAGGTTAATAAATATTCAATTTTCTATTACCACAAGATTCAGTTTTTGAACGCAATAGAAAAAACAATTGAACAAAAACTAAAAACTGAACACACTATTTCACTTTATGATCCGAGATTAGCCAAGTCGATTCGAGTATCGATTTTTGAATATATTTGACGTCAAATGACATTTGAACGGTTGGTAACACTAATGAATAATAGCGGATAAAATCGGATATTTTCCAGATAATCCGTGGACATTTCGAACAGACACGTCCAACAACACTGCAGGTGGTTGAGAGGTATTGGACACAGAGCTGTCAAAGATACTTTAGAAAGTATCTAGTTACTAGAAATTTTAGTTTTTGAAAAAGTATCTGAAGTTACTTTGGGTATCTAGGTATTCTTTAAAAAAATTAATTTAAATACTTACTTTAATTTACCTTTTAAGAAACTTAATAATATACTTTTTTAGTTAAGGTAAATGACCCAATTATCGACACCTTAAGAGGATCTTCTAAATTGAAATGAGCATAAAAGCGTATATCTTTGAGTTATAGTTTTAAAATTTTTACTACGGATTCTTATTATATTGATTATTGTTGTACAATATTTATATTTCAAATAGCAAAATGCATTTTATTTAAAAAAAATAAATAATATGAAAAGTACCTTTTGACCCAATTATCGACATGAGAAAATTCATCTTGTACCAAATATCGACACCCGTGCGTACGCAACACCGACACCGGGGAATGTATATTTTTAGGTAGGTACTTTACTTAAGTTGCAAAAAAAAGGAAATAAAAAACTAAATCGTAACTAAATGTTAATGTTAGCATAAACTTATTTTTATTCAAAAAATAAATATAAAAAAACAAGGATTTTTTCTTGAACTTTACAATTAAAATACAAATAGGTAATAAATATACTTATTTAATTTATATAAACACCGAGTCGGAAATCTCCGGAACGCAGTACAGCCCGCGTTTATTTTTTATTTTTGGTTCCATAATTTTTTCAAGAACTTCATCCCTATTATACCAAAGGATGTCCTTTCTTTGTGGCCAAATCCAATTTAGTCCATTTTTTTCCATGTGTGAGACTTCGTACTCATACTCTTCATTATTTTTGTTGCAACAACGCATGTTGATAATTTTCCCTGGCAGTGATTGCTCGTTGTAACTTACTATAACATAGTCATTAACTTGTAGCTCTTTAAATGATTTTATCGATTCTTTAATATTTTTTTCGATTGAAAGAGACTCTATATTATCTTTTTTTTCTAGTATATTTTTATCTTTTTTTGAACCTATTTTTATTTTTTTATTTTGCAACGCTTCTTCCTTTTCCGCCCGTCTTTCCTTCCGCTTTTGCTTGTTTTCTTCTTTTGTCTGTAATTCTAGGTTTTTCTTTTCCTCTTTTCGTTTAAAATATTCCTGCCATTCTTTGGAAGACGCCACCGCCGGAACTTTTTCGCCAATTTTTCTTTTTGGTGCGTTTATTTTTGGTGTCGGCCAAAAAAGCGATTGTTTAAATGGTGATGGTACATTTTCTTCGTCATTTGAAGACATATTGGTAGATATATTTTCCATGTTTTCTTTATTATTTAAGTTTAAAATATCTTTAAGAGCTTTAGGATTATTTTTTTCTGTTTTCTCGTCCTCATTTAAAATTTGTATTACTTTTGTATCTAGTGGGTTCAAGGGTTTATCGCTGTCTTTATCTTGATTAGGAGACCCATGTATTATTTCTTCCCTCTTTTGTGTATTATTTAAGGTTAAGTGGGAATCTACTTTATTTGAACTAGTCAGAGATTTATCGGTTTTGTTCATGTTTAAATTGTCACATTCATTAGTATTTTCAACAACAGTAAGGATTAATTCATTATCTGTTAACTCAGGCTCATCATTAATATGTATATGGGTTAGAGGAGTCTCATCACTGCCGCAGATGGTTTCAATATTATTATCACTCCCTATCTCTTCAAAATCATCACTATTTTCTCCTGGGACATTTATAACTAAAGGAAACTGCAAATTGTCAATGTTCAGAAAGTTCGTAATATCAAGTTCATCCCCTGTCATATTTTCGTCAGTCTGTATATCTGATTCATTAACTGGTAAGTTGGGACCGTCTTCAGTGAATTCTTGGCCATCATATTCTAACACTGTAGGATCGGTATTGTTTGTGCTTATATTTAGAGAGCGCCACAAATGATATAAGCTTGTATCTTCAATGGCGCCTCTCCATATACCTCCAGAAGATTTGAAGAGGTCTATTTTTTCGGGATATTTGTTTTCTAGATAATCTAAAAACGGCTGGTTAGGTTCTTCACTTATTTTACTTTTGGGTGTAATTTTAAAATATTTAGTAAAATTAATATTTTCTGGCGTAAATGGTACTAGCCCACAAGTTCTAAATCCATTCTTAATAATGTCCGGAAAGTTTTTCATTTTATTCATGGTTGTTTGTAAAATAGGAGCAAAGTCGTCTCTGGATAATTTTTTTCCATTATTTTGCATTCGCCAGTTGTGAATAGACTTTTTCCATTCCATTTTAAGTGGTCGAAAGACAGCCACGTCAAGTGGCTGTAAGATATGCGTGGCATTAGCTATAAAAGATATTAATACTATTCCATTCGAGCTACAAAACTCGCTAACAGCCATTGTCAAATGCGAGGTGTGTCCATCAACAAAAAGGATGACCGGCAGTTCTATCTTACTGGCAATCAACCATGGATGAAAAACATTAGCCACATATTCATAAAATGTTTCGCCGGTCATCCATCCATTTTCAGACCGCCCTACACCCCAATGAGATGGAACCTTATCAATGACGGCTCTTGGCACCCTTTTATAACTATAAACAATCATAGGCGGGGGAATTTCCCCGGATGCACTGCACATGACTAGTGTCGTGAGACATTCTTTCTCGTCATTGTTTATGAATGAGTAAACTGCTTTTTCGCCCTTCTTAACTAAAACCTTATCATTCTTGGGGCTTAAAAAGAATGCACTTTCATCGCAGTTGAATATCCGAGACGGGTAAGATGTTATATGAAAATTAGCGGTGTTACAAAAATATCCTTTGACCTCTTCGAACCAACGACGGATTTTCTCTTCAGTTATAGTGGCTCGAGCATTGCTTAGATTCTGGGAAACTCTTTGGGAAAGTTCTGGATGTCTCTTCATAAAAGCTTCGTACCAGTGGCGACCTGGTCTCCCGTTAGTAAAATTATTTGCCCTATTTAATTTTTTTAATAGCAATTGTACGCTGTCTATAAGTTGCAGTTTCGTTGCAGGAAATCCACAACTAGCAATGTGAAACATCCATTTCACCAAGAGCTTTTCTTCGTCACTAGTGAGAATTGTATCGGGACCAATTTTCCTTTCAATTGGCACTTTTCCGTTTACTTTTCCTATTATAGTTGTTCTTGGGACTTTAAAAATTTTACTAGCTCGGGCAGCAGGCATGCCATTTTTCACAGCATTGACCGCTTGTTTCATGTCTTCCTCCGAATATTGGAATCTTTTGGCTTTGTTCATCTTATTCTTTTATACTGAAAAAAAATTATGTACCGGTTATCGACATACTTGATACCCAAATATCGACACACAAAATACTTTCATTCTATGTTGTTACCATTCCGAAAAATTAGGTGTCGATAAATGGTACGAAGTTAAATCAATACATATATTTTTAAAATATCTAGAAAAGATAAGACTAAATACGAGAGTCTTTTTAATATTCATAAAGAAAGAGAAAGCTATATTGAACCATTTATCGACACATCTGTCGATAAATGGTACGAAATCTAAAAACGGATGTACCAGTTATCGACAGTGCGAAATTTTTAATTTATACAGTTTTCATGCAAAATTATTGGTAAAAATTATAAATTTTGAATATTACATATGTATATAAAATTGTCTCAATAAAGTAACCTAAATATTTTAAGCAGAACTTACTATAATTAACTTATATGTTTCCTATCACTTTTCACAACGATGTGCATCAAAACACCTGTCACTGTAGAATGGCACAATGAAAACATTTCCAGAAATAATATTTTCTGCATTACCGGCCGAAGCTTTTTATGTTTAACATGGTAAACCTGCAATTTTCTTATAATTATGTGACAGTAGATGTAGCGAGCATCGAATTCTTATTTTTTTGATTTTAAGCGTACAAATGTCGATGATTGGGACACTGTCGATAAATGGGACTTTTAGCTTACTTTGTATATTACGTATTAAGTTTCACAACGTATTAGGTTAGGTAATTTATTTCTTATCTTTATTAATTTAGGAAGGTAAAGATCTAAAAAAATCTTAGAGGATGATTTGCTTTCACAATTACAATACTTCCCTTTTACGAGGGAAGTAAAAATGCATACAGTGTGTAACAATATCATTATTATTCCCGATCGGAGTTTATATTATCTTGTATATATACACAAAGTATGCTTTTATAAAGTTGTTTCTCTCGAAACCTGCAATAAAATTCCTATTTAAGGTTAAACAATGTACAGAACTATCAGTTTTTTGTAATAAATCGTATAAAACATCCAAATAACCATGTTTTTGTCACAATAATAACCCATGATTTGTCTCAATAACCTACAACTTTTGGTAAAAATAAATAGTTGAACCGTTAAAATGAGAGCTATTTTCTCAGCCCACTCTGAATATAAAAAAGTTCTATTTTAAAGTTACTTTTTCCTTACCCCTTAAAATAGTGTATTATAAACATTTGAGGAAAATCTGTCGACAGTATACTATGGTGTGCGTGATTCTTTGCTAGAACCCACAACATGCATCACTTTTTGAGACAGTGTGAACTGTGCGAATAGAGTTTAATTCCTGTTTAAAATAAATGCTCACCTTCTAGTAATCTGGTAAAATAGAATTTCAAAAAACACTATAGAACCAAAAATTCAAAACTCTAACCTAAAACCTCACTTGCTATTAGCCGGTATTACTGCGAATACCGGTTGACAGATTACAAATAAGACGTCTAGCCAGGACTGTTATAAATCCCGGCTAATCGTGACGTCATTTAAATGATTTCAACAATCAGCACCGATTTATATGAATACCGGAGCCGGGAGCCGCCAGTAATGACTTCGAACAAGTCGAGCTTCAAAATACAAGAGTTTTAACCACACTACACCACAACTTGTTACGTTCTGGACGCGCGTTTTGCTAACCAAGTTAGCATCATCAGCAGATAATATAAACCATAAATAAATGTGGTCATACTTGGTTGCACCCGACTACACCGTTGTCAAGTAAACAATAGAGGGGACTATAGGGAATAGGCCCTCTGTCTTTATTTAATGCTTTGTTACAACTATTTCTATACTCTCAAATGCATCCAATAATCTATTATTAGATACATTTGTAATCAACTTAAGATTATCTATTCCTATTCGGTGATCGTTTTTCAGAGCATGTTGGGCAACGCTTGACTTTTCTGTTCTTCCGTATCTTAAATGTGCCATGTGTTCTTTAAAACGAATGTTTATGGAGCGTTTAGTTTGCCCAACGTATTTTAGATCGCAGTCATTACAGCTAATTTCATAGATGCCACTCCTGTCCCTCAAGTCGACTTTGTCTTTGGGGTTTGCAAGGAGATTTTTCAAACTGTTCTCCGTTTTGTAGGCTACTCTAAAACCTACGTTTTTAAATACTTTTTCTAGACCTCTCGTATATCTGGGATCATATGGGGTTACTATTGGAAGCCTCAGGTGTTTGAAGAGTAGTGGCATATTTTAACATTTTGTTATGCTTATGTCTATTTACTAATTTATGTACAAAATTATCACTATATCCATTACTTTTAGCTATATTTTTAACCCGATTCATTTCATTGTTAAAACGTTCTTTATTTAATGGAAAATTGACTAACCTGTGAGTTGAGAAATGGAATGCTGCCATTTTGTGTTGACCGCAATGAAATGAGCCGGATGTTATATACCTATCAGTATTAGTAAATTTTCTATATACCTATATCAAATTCTAATTTATCGTTATTTCTAATAACTAACGTGTTAAGAAAAGGTAATTGTCCATTGTTCTCCTTTTCGTACGTAAAATTAATGGAAGGATAGTTATTGTTTAATGTTTCTAAGTGTCCGTATTTTCTGTTTTAGTATCAAAAATAGCAAATATATCGTCTACGTATCTATACCACACCCTTGGAAAATACTTGAGTTCTTTTTTGAATTGGGTTTCTAATCTGCCCATAAACAAATTTAAACGGAGATAAGCAATTGCCCATCGCAGTTATCTAAAGTTGTTTATAATATTTATTGTTGAACTGAAAAAAATTTGATTCATACATAATTTTGTGAAAAGTAAATATTCATCAATAATTTCTTTCTTCAAATTATTGATTTCAAATAGTTCCCTTAGGTACTCTAAAGCTAGTGGTATGGGTACACTAGAGACAATGAGCTTACATCAAAAGATATTAAAATTTCACCTTCTTTTAAGTGAATTTTATCTAAGAATTCTAACGAGTTAGTAACCTCAAAGTTATCATACGAGATATTTAATTTGCTGAATTCTTCTACTAACCATTTTGAAATATTGTACGTTGGTGATCCAACAGCTGAAATAATAGGTCTTATGGACTTCCCAGGTTTATGGATTTTGGGAAGGCAATACAGTTTAGATAACTGTGGGTTATTATGTGTTAGTTTGAATTTTAGTTTATCGGACACAAGATTTTTACACTGTTTTAGAGTACATTTTACTTCTGTTATCATTTTTGATAACGGTTTTTCTCATTTAAATCGTAAGGACCAGTTTGAATCAAATTGTCTACTCTTTCAAAATAATCTGTTTTGTCTAGTATAACAACCTTATTTCCTTTGTCAGCTTTTAAATAAAAACATTCTTTTTTCTTCAGTTCCTGTACAACTTCAGTATTTTTACAAGAAACATATTTTGACTTGTTGTTAACAACGTTTTTTGAGATTTGATTTCTGCAAGCCTCTCTAATGAATCCCTTAGTTGACTTTGGCACGTATTGAATGGAACTTACGATATTCCCTCTAATAGTTGGTAAACTATTTTTTACTGGAGGCTCTGCAAAATTCAAACCTTTATTCAAAAGAGCGATTTCTCTATTATCAAAGGACTGAGAAGAAAGATTTTCTACAATGTTCTCGACTTCCGAAAAATTTTGTTTTTGTGGTTTCAACTTTCTCAGTTTGTTTTTAAGTGAACACATTTTCTTCAAAAATTTGGCATCGATAACTACGAAATTTTTTCTTTGGAAATCTAACCATTGTTCAAATTTTAAATTACTAAGCGTTTTTTAAATAATCCGTATGCGCTAGGACTTGACAAGTCGAACTTGTCTAAAGGAACTTTTCTCTCGCGAACTTAGTTACTTTTTGGTATCTTAGGTATTTTTTGGTATCTAACATACTTTTCGGTATTTAGGAAACAAGACTCAGTTCCTCTTTAAAAGGTATCTAAGATACAAGTTACTTTTTGCCAAAAAATAAGAGAACTAAAATACAGTAACCTAGATACTTTAAAGTAACTAAGTTACTCTAAAGTAGCTAAGATTCTTTTTTCTGACAGCTGTGGTCGGACAATAGTATTTGTATGCTAAGGTCATTGGGGCGTAAATTAGTATTTAATCTGTGGATGAAAACAATTTTTTATAATCTATTCTCTAATTTCGAAGGTCTAGTTTAATTATCCTTATATTTATTTAAATTAATAATTAAACAAAACAACTCGTAGGTTGGTATTACCATAGGTGCCGATTCTGTATGGCTGATTTGCCTTTTTGTAGAACCAATTAAATATTTATATTTTCAATAAAACCCATCGTTGCCAAAAAACTAAAGATATATTGTATCAATTCAATGTAAATTGATACATGAAAACAAATACAATCCTTAGGAACTAAAACGTTCGCTCATTCATCATTCAACTAATTCTTCAAATGATATTAATAAATTCACTCAAGTCACACTGAATAGGATTAGACAAGATCTTACTTTGGATCAGCTTTACTACCGACGCCCTTTGCTTGCACTTGACTTCACTAAAGCACTTTTAGTTATGTACTGCTGAACAAGTAAAAAGTTATATATCACTTGTACTTGGATTTACTTAGATCCAATAAAAACAATATACTTGTGGTTTTAATTAAAAATGTGTATCAGTGTATACTAATACGCACACTTTACTTCTGGCATTAAAAGAACTAAATGACTTCAACAACGATATAGAAATTCGTGGCGGTTCTGGTGTCAAAGATATTGATCACAGACAGCGAGGTTTAACTGGGCATTTTGTTAATTTATTATCGATCCCGTCGCGAGAAGCGAGCTATGGCTAGAGAAGCATAATGACTAGTTCAAAGACTTAAAGTGACCTCTATTGTTAATTAGAAACTATGTTATAGCACTACATTGATAAGCGATTTCGTATTTACGAAAGATGAGGAGGAACAACCAGCCGAGTGACCAGTTCAATGCCTAAAACTGAACTATGAACTGTACTTTTCAACTTGTTAAGAAAGGGGGTTGTCTGTCGTTCCTTCTCAAGTGATACAAAAAAGGATGTGTATAAGAAGTTTAAATTTCACCTGTATAATCTTAAAAATTGTATACCAACTAGGATAAACAACTTATGAATAGAAAAGAGTAACAACGACAATAATTATGTTTTATTAATATTTAGGCGGGTTTTAGGATTTATTTCTAGAATGGATCGTTTTATCGCTGCTTACCCTAATCGAGATTTCTTAGTAAGCAAATAGAAAAACGTTGATGTCGGCCTTTAAGTATTACGATGGAATCGCCAAAATTTCCCAGCCTGACTACATGCAGCCAATGGCTCTAGTGCCACTATAAAATTTTGTCTTCTTTTAAATACATATCCTAGTAGGTTGCAGGAATGGAATTCACATCTTGCGTCAAATAGTTTTTTATTGAAAGTATTTTAAAAAAGGCGTATCCAAGAAACTGTCGCAGATAACGCAAATTGAGTACAGAGCTGTCATAAAGTTGTGTGTAAAGTGACAAAAGAAGGGTTAGCACCTAAAATTATTAAAGAAAGGCTGAATGGTGTGTACAGCCAAAGTTTCCCTTCGTATTCTGAAGTTAAAGAATGGACAAAAGTTTTCGCATGGGGCATGGATCTCTTGAAGATGATTCAAGAACTAGTCGACCAGTGGATGTCATAACGGAAGATAATGTTGTCATTGTGGAAGAGGTGGTATTGAACGACAGACGTTTAAATATCATGGAAATCTCAGAAAAGACTAACCTTTCTGATGCTAGAGTTCGTCGAAATCTGCATGATCATTAAGGTATGAAAAATGTCAGGTTAAGATGGGTTTCCAAAAACCTTTTGACTATTCAAAAACAACGCCGTGTCGAGTGTGCGCGATCTTTTTTGGAACTGTGTAGGCCCGAACTAAAGCCTGTGATAGAAACCATTGTAACAGGGGATGAAATATGATCCTCTATCGAAAGTGGAATCAATGGAGCCCCTCCATAAGGGTGAAGCAACCCCAAGAAAATTCAGGGTCTGCCAGTCAACAAAAAAGGTGATGGCCACGATCTTTTGGGATTGTAAAGGAATTCTTCTGATAGATTTTAATGAATACCGTTTATGAAAAATACTGCACGGCATTGTTTCATAAATTGCGAGACTTCATACGTGAAAAACTGACCATGTGTCTTTTGCACGATAATGCACCTGATCAAACTGCTAGTATTGCACAAGCTGCAATTTTGGACTTTGGATTCCAACAGATACATACAGTCCAGACATGACTCTCAGCGACTACTATTTGTGAAAGGACCTTCGTGAGCGACGGTTTAACGACGAAGTTGAGTTAAAAGGAGCTGTTTTAGCGCATTTTGTAGGCAAACCAGAAGAATATACTTTTAAAGGGATTGAATTGTTAATAAAGAGATGTAATACATGTATTGAAGTTAAGGGGGACTATACTGAAAACTAATAAAAACGTGTTACCCTACTTTGCCTTTTTCATTGTCAGGCCGGATAATTTTGGCGCTTACCATGATAGTGTTTTATACTAGCGGTCTTTTTTGACACGTGTTTAGCGGCATTATATTTGCTGTTGAATGCGATGCAAAAAGTTGTTTTTATACATAGATATTTTTCGTAGACTTCTGAGCGGCTGACTTTTCGTGGATATAAAATTGAAAAGTTTTACTTAACGGATTTATTTGGAGGATGAAAATAGATTTGATGCGTTAAAACTTGCATGATATGAGACCGTAGCAATAAGGTTTAATAGTTTCTGAAGTAAACTATTAATTCCACCGAAGTTAATTATTTATTAAAATTGATTTCAGATAGGTACTTGATGTTCAGAGGCGTTTCTCAACGTCATATTGGATTTTAACCAAAATGTTACCAGGTCATCCCCACATCCCTTAATTTTTGACCAAAATTTGAAGTCTGTCGGGTCAGTAATTTTTTAACTATGCCGCGAACAGACAGAGATGCAGACCAACGAAATTGAGAAAACATATTTCTTGGCATTCAGGAACTCTAAAATGTGAAGATCTGTAATCTGGGATAATGATTTTTTTCCCGATAACAATAATCCTCTGGGAAGTAATATACTTTTCGCTTTAGGAATAAATGATTGTATAGTAAATTCGATAAGAAAATGACATAGAAACTTAATTTGTACGCTAAATTTCTATACGAAATTCGACAGATAATTTGGCGGTGTGCTCAATGAAAAGAGAGTTGCCACGTATACGTTGTTTTTAAGTTTATGAAACCGGATTGATTGAACATTGCCTTCCTACCAGAATATTGTTAATTTCTTTGGAATGTGGAGCGTTATTTTGCTCTTAGACATAGACTAGAACATTTTTTCGTTTAAGTTTTATGTATAGGGTTGTATACATAGTTTGAAAAATACTTTAGGCAATTTGAGATGGATAGGAAAATGTGTTTCCCGAAAAGAATCCTTTTTCAAAAATAAAAATACTCTAGTCCCAAGTCTCCATTTAGCTTTTTGGCATATCCTACAGTTTATTTTTTGTGTACAGGAAAATCATCAGTGGCGATTAGTTGTTCTTTTGCCACCTTTAATAAAAATTGCCTTAAATATCATACATTTAATTTTTTACCCTCTGCAAAGAAACTGTTTTTTACAGAGAATTCTGTATCTGTACCCACAAGTACACTTTTTACATTTGTCTCTAGACGTAATCTACTCTCTATCGTTTAAGTTTTTATATTATGATTGAAAAAAGCTATTAAATCAAAATTATTTTTAATTGAAAATACACCCTTCGAAGAGAATCTTTTTATTATAATGTTATGATACATCAACTTTATATTACAAAAAACATTTTATATTACTTCACAACAGCAATTCTAATTCGATAAATCAAAAATTGTTTAAAATGGAATATGGCTCATGACTAAATGGGGTTTTTGTCAAAGGTTCGCCGATGAATAAACGAAACATTTCATTTCTGATTTGGTGTTTCCGAAATAGCATTTTTTGACACAAAATGGAGTTAAATTAGCTGTTTAGAAACAATTTAAGACATATTTATATATATTTTTTTTTTTTGATCCTCGTATGTCGACAAGATAAATCGTTGCTTATATCAAAACAATCAATGCCGTTTCACATGGAGCGGTGGAGCGTATTCTCAGTACTGACCGTGAGAATGTACGTGATAGAACCGTATGTTTAAATTAACAGTTTCACATTGGGCGCATGTTTTACGAAAAGATAAAATTTAGAGTATTTTTTCTCAGAGAAATGTAAACAATGTTGTAGGTTAATAATCACACATATTGGTGGTAAAAATGGCTTTGTAGGTTATTTACCTACATTTCAGTCAAATAAACCTAGTTATTATCACGAAAATATGTGGCTTTTGGAAATCGCTATTTTTGTATAAAGATACAAACTTTAAGCTATTTGCGCATTATGCAGATCTAATCCCATAAACCTCAATTTTAAAGGAACGAAAGGGTAGGTAAACAAAAACTTGTTGCCCGTTAACCAAATCAAAAATTCACTTTTTTATATCCATCCCTTATGTAGATTATGGAATTAAGGAAGAATTAAAAATGTGGAAACATAATGGCATATTACATGAGACTATAGAGCTGCTAATTTCTTCTGTAGAATGTAGATCCCAATGACAACAGTACAACCAACTATTCAGTAGCGGAAATATATTTCTGCAAAAAAAAACGAATCTTTAGGGCTAAAATACTGATGCTGATATTAAAATAACCTAATATTTGTAAAAATATGATCCAATGTTTTATTTGTCCACTCTATAAAAGACGAGCTTTCTCGATTTAACAAAACTTACAACTCTCTACCTTTTTGAAATGAAGAATAGTTGTCAATTATCTGATTCATAAAATTTTTCGTTCTATTACATTTTTGTCCTTGTATCCAATAAATCCTTTTATATTTTCCTAAAAAATGGGCAAAACAAAATAGCAGTACAAGCATTCTTCGCGATTTATCAAAATACTGAATAATAAAAGAACACAATAGCAAAACGAAATAATATAGGTATATATTAAATTTTTTTGGCAAAGAAAACTCATTCATCTGGACATTTTATCAAAAATCATAATTGTTTAATTGACGTGTGTTGTCTAGTTATGGTCTTTTGTCGACAATGTATCAACTCTTACAATGTAGAAAAGTACATTAGCTATACCTAGCTAGGTACTGGAACTAAAACTCAAATAATTGATGGCAAAGCGTAATGGGCATTCAAGCTAGATGAAAGTACGTTTTACATAAGATAATGCTCAAAGCTCTATGCTATTTAGGTAATTCGGGACTAATCGTCGTCAGGTACGTTAAATTCTCGTGTGTTTACCATCAAATATGTTTTTTTAACTGAATTTTAACCTCAAAAATAAAAACTAGTTGCCTTTGACACAAATTAACCTAATACAGATACGAAAGAATAGGTACTCAGGACTGAAATCAGTGGCGGCTCGCGGGTGAAAAAGTAAGTGAAGTGCAAATGAAGCAAGAAATTATCGCAATAATTTTTTTTCCAGAATTTTTTTATATGTGGAGGAAGTAGAATATTTTTTTACGACTTACCTAAATTTTGCATACTAAATCAATTCTCCTATCCTTCCTAGCAGCAAATTTATTTATAACATCCTCATAAAATGGATGAGTTGCCCTAATCTCCTCCAGAAATTCCTTTTGAATTGAAATATTGCCAAGAGAAGCAAGTCTTTCTTGAGATATTGTATTTCTTAAATAAGTTTTTACACATTTAAAGCAAGAAAAACTTCTTTTCACTGAAGCACTTGTCGACGGTATTGTCAAAATAAGGGAAAACAATTTATATGCTTCTGTAAAAATATATTTATTTTTATTAATTTTTTTCACTTGCTCTTGCAGCGATATATTTCAATTACTCTCATTGTGAAAAATAAGACCAAGCTCATTTTTAAGTCGTTGATTTTTTGAAAGCATTTCCTCATATAACTGTAACAAATTTTCAAACGGGCCAGACGGAAAATTTAAACTATATTCGGAAAATTTAGCAGAACCTGCCAAACATGAAAATGTAAGTTTTTCACAGTCTTGAAATCTTAGTGTCATTTCTATTAAAATATGGTCAAATGTTTCGTAAAAAAGGGTTCTATACTTAGAAAGCTTAGCAAGCTCACGTTTGTAATGATTTATTTCTGTAATAGAATTTGCTTTATTAAACACGGTATTAAAAAAATGTTCATTTCTTTATTTACAGAGCGCCTCACGACAGTGTTTTACTAGTATGTTGGATATGCAAAAATGAATGTTAAGCGATTTTTTTTGAAGAACGTCAAATAGTATGTCCGTGATTGAGCAAATGTCATTAAACACTAATGCCAGAAACGTGAATTCAAAATCGTTCATCTCACCTAAAAATCCTTTCGCAAGGCGGATTGATTTTTCATCAGATTTGTCACAGTTTGTAATAAATTCAAAGACGGCTTTTAATTTATTCCAGTCTTGAACAATCACATTTACTAACTTCGAATTTGAAGTTGTAACAACACCATAAATAAATATAACACAAAACAGTCAAGTTAATTGCCAAGGAACTCACCGGTTGCAGTGAAATCCGCGAAAATAAAAGTAAACAACCACCGCAAACTGAACGACACGTGGGTGTAGTGTACTGCGCCTTCAATTCACCGAGAGCGTTGTATGGCGCTTCAGCAAAGTCAAAGCGGTTTGCGCCACTGTTATAATTGTTATAATAAAGTTCTATTGAAAGTTTTAAAAAGACATGCCGCCAACGGTCAAGTAAAATATTTATTCTAGATGTACAGTTTATTTTTTACCAATTAGGTGAATAAATGAATGTAAAAACTAAAATTTTAAGAGATATATAAAAAATATAGTTAGATGTTTGCTTGTTTATTTTTCCTGGTGAAGTAGCACGTCACCTACTTCACCTGAATAGCCGCCACTGGAAAAAATTGGTACTCAGTACTGAAATACCCGTATTATTTGCTGTAGCCTTGAGAAAGAGTTTATAGACAATCCGTACCAATGCATGTATCGAAGTTATTATTTGTTTAAGTAAAAATAATCTGCATCAATATGTTATCGAGGCATATAATCTCACAGTAAATTAATATATTGGTCGTATATCAATTCCTAGGAAATTAAATAAGAAAATAAAACATTCGAAATATTAGAATTTCATTTATTTAACAAAACTTGACTAAAAATGTTTAATTTTCTATTGGTTCTATCGGATTTTTTTAGGCAATATAAATCTCGGGAAACCCATAAAACGACATATTACTCGATTTTTTCAACGTAATTTTCATCCCCTTTTCTCTTCACCCTAACCCCTTACTTTGGACAGACGTATCAAAAAGTATTTATTATGAATATTCCACTCATGTACAAATTTTCCCGTAAGACTGGTGGTGTTTTCGAAAAATTATAGCGGAAATACCACGTCGTCTAGGAAACATGGTGTTTCCACTTACCTGGTTAGGTGTGGTTACATACCTAACCAAAAAATGAAATCTTGACAATATGAAACCTGCTTTTGAGAGACGCTATAGTCCCTAGAAACTGATTTTTTTTAAGTATCTTTCAAACATTTTTAAAAAGTTGTCAATATGAATAATCGCTTTGGGCTAGTTCAAGAAGAGGAAATTGATGAAAATATAATTGGAAGCGAACAAAGAAACACCGTTAAATCCAAGAAGAGCATCTGGAGACAGTTTATGTCATTTTGCGATGAAAAAAACTATACGTTTGACCAAGATACTCCAGTATCCCAACTAGCAATGATTTTGAAAAGCTGGACCTACAATATGCGAAAAATGAACGGGGAGGAATATAAAGAAGGCACGGTAAAAATTATTTGGCATGTGACGGCGAAATTATTGATGGAAAGGTATTTCAATGAATACAAAATTAAAATAAATCCCTTCGAGCAGATTGAATTCAAATCGGCCCGAGACGCAAAAAATGCCAAAAGAAGACATTTGCCGATTCGAAGTGGTTGGTGAGAAACGAGAGAAGTCCCAACTTTTGTCCAGTAAGAATTTATAAAGAATTACAAGATAAAAGGAAAATTATCTCCAACACTCGACTATTTTTGACGCCAAACCCTCATTGGAAAATTTCCGGAAAATGGTTCAAAAACAGTCCAGTAGGAGAAAACAAGATTTCAACTTGGACAAAAAAAACAAGCACAGAAATCAGGCCTGAATACCACAAAAAAATTTACCAACCATTCTCTCAGAGCTAGTGCCGTGTCCAAGCTGGCCAAAAGCGGAGTGTCGGAGCAGAACTGGATAAAAATTACTGGTCATTCGAATGCGAAATCCCTATCAAGTTATTTGCAAATGGATCCAGATCACCAAAAACAAATTATTGAAAAAATGAGGGAACCTGGAAAAGAACCACCTCAACAGCACGTGCATCCAGCCCCTGTAGCAGCATCACCCAGCACAAGTACAAGTAGTGGTCTGACGGTATCTTCTACGTCGTCGCAAAACAACAATGTGGTTAATAATTATCAGAACTGTACCTTTTATTATACAATCAATAATTAAAATTGAATATTTAGATTTATAAGTACTTTTCAATATTTAGACAAATAATTTTATTAGTATATTATTATTCAATTTGTGTTCAATTTGTTACAAAATTCAAATTTCTGAACTTGAAATAGGTCTGTATTTAATATTCAGTTAATAAAGCTTAGTTTCCCTGTATTTGATTCGTGGAATATTCCTCCTAAATACCATTCAAGCTTAAAAATTAACCAGATAATTTTCCACTCATGCGTGTTTTCTCTACAAATTTATATAGTTATAAATTATAAGAAAACACGCATTCGTGAAAAATTATCGGAAATTTTTAAGCACTCGTGGTATTATCCCCGAAAATCTATATACCCAAATACCCACAAAAGAACATATTATAAGGTCATTTACAAAGAATCACTGTTTTCTACCAATTAACCCCCCGTTTCAACCCGTTATCTTCAGCCGATTTTGCCCAAAATCAATACGAACCGTTCTCTTATGGACCACTCCCTGTGTACCAAATTTCAACTTGCTAGCTCAATTCCTTCGAAAGCTACCGTGGAAACTAACAGACCCACACAATTTTTTTTTCATGGAAAATATGTTTTTATACGTTTTGAGTAATTTTAAAACGATTTAGCAAGATTTAGAAAAATTTAAACATTTTTTGCCGATACTATACTTCTCCATCTCTTATAACATCAATTTTTATTTAAAATAACTTATTAATATTACTATGGCAAATATAAGATGCCTAATACTTACTATTAATTTTTTCTTTACCTCAAGTGATCCATTTTTATTTAAAAAATGTATTCCTATTGCATAGGGCAAATATAATATACTTGATACTCGCTAATCATTTTTTTCTTTACCTTAAGTGATGCTCTGGGAACCTAAAAAGTGATTTTCCTCCTCCGATTTTTTATGAACAGTATAAATAAACACATTTGTATCCCATTTTAAATAAGAAAATTTAACAAAACAGACCAACAAACACTTAAAAATTACGATAATAACAGTCATGCAAAAGAAATTCAAAAGTTCAAAAAATTCTTACGGGTATTCAAAGCAGAAACATATAACTACGCACTCGCATCTCGGTCAAATCTTTGTTTAAGACAAGACAAGTGCAAACTACAGTTTACAGAACGAGTTTGAGCACGTACTAAATAAAGATTTTTCAGACATTTCTGCTTTCTAAATTGTGATGTAGATAGCGCTCGCCATTTAGAAGTTTGGGTTTTGTTTATTTGTTATACATATTAAGTGCTATACCGCAAGTTTTAAAGAAAAAATGTTTGATAACGTCATTTCTGGAACCAATTGCCCCTGTAGCACGGTGACATTCGTGTTCAAAAGAAAATTTTTTTGACAAAAATTGGTCAGTTTGTATTATAAGTATACGATAATAGTAAATAAAATATTACTGTTATCATTTTAAAATGATCTTTTTACATAATGGGACGAAAAAGAAAATGCTTCGTTTGTGGGCGAGATCCTCAGCAAGACGGTGTAATTTTACATAGGTAATTAATATAATAATTATTTTGTGTTATACATTTATTTCAAGAATATTATAATTTAAATTTAGAGTTTTCCTTTTATTTTATACGCCTTTTAGGTTTTCTAATGGAGATCGCTTAGAAAATGGCCAAATTACTGCGAACATACTATAAACATAAAAGAGGAGGATAATTTGAAAAGTATCCTTATTTGAAGTCGGAATATTACTGATGCCGATTACAAAAATAGGAAACTACTTATAGAAGGCTGTCGCCATCATAACTGAAGTGAATAAATCACGGGGTAAGTTAAATAAATAACTATCTAATATAAATAAAGGTCAATGCCCTGACCTGACTGATACTGATGAATTCATCAGCTTACAGAAAAAAAGGAGGTGAAACAGTCCCTTCAAATTTTCAAAAATTATTATTTCAAAAACATTAAAATATTAATTTCATACTTCCATCTGGAATTTCATATGGAGTATATAAATGTGACATTTTGACAAGCAGACAAAGGAAATTGACGTGACGTATACGAACCCGCTCATGCGCATTCGAACCATGCTACGTCGTTGTTTTTCACATATTTTTCACTTAAAATGTGGTTGTAGGATGCTAGCAGTATTTATCAAGCCCCGCTTGATTTCCTACGTAAACGGTTTACTCGCCGAAACTAAATAGGTACCATTAGTTCGACACATTATCAAAAATATTTTTATTCGCCATTCGAAAAAATATCGATTTTTTAACGTATCTATATCTACATCTATATAACTATCATAAAAATTTTTTAATAAATAAAAGATTCCAATTATATTTTACTCATTTTAGGTAAGAATTAAAAAAAATTAAATGTGAAAAAATCGGAGGCGCCGTCAGTGGATTTAACCATGAGAAAAGAAGTAAAAGCGCCTAGATATAATATATAGGAATAAATGTAACATACAACAGCATTATAGTGAACATGTTTTTTTTTTATAAGACAGTCTTTGTTTCTTTCTAAATACGTTTTAAAATAAAATTAGTAGTGCAAACCAGTTAGAAACACTTTAAAAAATGCCACATAAATTGCGTATATTTCTAAACTTGTAGCCAACAGTTTCCAAAGTTTGCCGAGAAGTGCTACTTTGATTACAATAAAAGTAAAGCAGTGCCGTTTATTCGTAGCAGTTTATGGCTTAGAGTTTAGTGTCTCTTATCAATCTAAACCATTCTCGAATATCTGCTCTCCAAAATAATTAAAACACTTATCCATAGCTATAAATTTATGTCCCTAACGCCCACACTTTTACGTAGTCTACTTCTAACTTTGCATCGTTACCCCATGTTGGCAACCATGTCGCTCTTGACCTATAGAAGTCTTTTTGACTGATTGGCATGCTGTTGACCCAAGGTTTAGAACCATCACTGCGGTCCTCGAAATTGTGACCTGCTGCTCCAACACCCACCACAATATGCATCTAAAAAAGGGAAAGCAAATGCTGTAAAATTCCATAAGACAAAAATGTCGCAGGATGTTATGAATACTTTCTATATATATATATATATATATATATATATATATATATATATATATATATATATATATATATATATATATATATATATATATATATATATAATAAATATCTGTTATTTGCACCTCAGAATCGGCGTTTCCAAGGGCACAGGATAATTAATTTTTTTTTTCTCCTCCCCTCACGATTTTAAAAAAGCTTAATTTTCGCGTCGAACCAGCTCTGCAGCCAAGTCCTGTATGCTTGATTTCCTGTGAATCGAGCCAGAGGTTGTTGAACTTTCCACCTGCTGTTGGCAATTTTTCCATTTCAGTCGCGTGCTTTAAGTGGGGGCAGAAGCTATCGTTGGAGTAGGTTCTTTGTTTGAACGGCTATCCATGTGTTGTGTGATACGTACGCCGCGTCATGCATGGTGCGATATGGAAGACAATAATAAGGACATGGATATGCAAATACCCTCAACTTCGGCTGTCGGTAATAACGTTGAAAATGTTGGAGAATTTAGTAAGAAGAGTGTGTGTGAATGTGTGGTGTGTGTCTTAATAATAAAGGGATTTTCAACATTAAACTTCGCTAATAAGTTTCAAATCATTTCCAAAGGAAGGGCAAAACCGCTTATGAAAAATTTAACCACAAATGTGAAAAACTTTATTAGACATTTTTATCCGTTTAACCGTTATCTAAATATGTTTTTGTATACTATTAATTTTAACCTCAATGTTCTAAAATTAGTTCTGACGACCTGTTTTGTTTACTGCCAATTTGCTGCTTATTAAAGTTAAACAGTAACTTTGATTTATTTTGGTCTGCCAAATCCTACAATCAACTTACAATACATTTTTGGCAGATGTGTGCAAAGTATAAGCCAAGCTAGGTGCGGTGCGAGATGCTGTGCAATGTACGGTGCGCTGTTATAAACATACCCTTGTGCTAACCATTAAGCCCTCTACTAATTCGTTGATTCGTCCATTCGTTCGTTCGACCGCATGGTGTGGAGGGTCCGGTTCGTTCGTTAGACTCATTGCGCGTTAATTACGGCTTGAAATATTGACGAATATGAAATATTCGTCAATTCGTTGATTCTCCAAATCGTTCATTCATATAAATTAACGAATCGAACCGACGAAACGAATCGAATAGGGAGTAGCGGGCTTTACGCAAAACCATCTGTGATGGCCTTAACTTGGGCTCTGTTCATGAATCAAAGATATGACCTATTTATGAATGGCGTAAATGATTTCGATATCAAAAATATCTAGTTTTATTAATTTTTATTTGAAGAAGTAAATTGCTAGAAAGGCCCCGTCTGAATATACCCATGATGTTTTCATGTGTCTCACATTTTTAGGGATTTCTTTTGGACGATTAGCGTAAACTGAACATTTTTGAACATATCTTTTTCATCAAAAAATTACCAAAAACCTTGTTTTATTATCCATTTCAACGCATACTTATAATTCTCTATTATAATGTTTTTGACAGAAACGGCGAACTTTCGAATTTTAAAATGATTTAATTTTGATTTTTCTTGATCGATTTACCTATAAATATATTTTTTCATGAGTTCTGTCATTAACGGTTCCCGGGCTACTGCCTACGTCCACTATTATTGGACCACCCAGTATAGTGATACATGATTTACAAGTCTAGATTTTACAAGGGCAGCCAGCATCAGATCCAGTGAACGAGATTTATCAAAATTTTAATTTATGCAATTCGACTTTGGGCTACTCGGGTATGCCAAAAGTGGCCGTCTGTCTCCGTTTGTCATATTACGAACATTAATTGCGTGCTGATGTTAAAAGGGGGTGGTTTTATGTCCTAAAAGTCTTATCTTTTGAGATACAGGATGGTAAAGTTTAAAAAGAAAATTTTTTTTTTCATTTCAATTCTGATGCTATTGTAGATAACTGCATGAAATTTGATACACGTCTTCTATGCATTAAGGAGCATACGGATTTACCCAGGTTATTTATATATGCACGCCACTGGTAAAAATTTCAAAAATTGATTGTTAATAAAAAATGCTCTTTTATGTATAAAAGACGTGTATCAAATTTCACACAGTTATTTATCTATAATAGCATCAGAATTAGGAATTAAAAAAAATGTATGTAACCCTGTATCTCCAAAGTTAAGACTTTTAGGTTCATATTAAACTTTGTTTTTTTAAAATGTCCAAAAATCACCTCCCTTTAACATTAGCACACAATTAGGAAACGCCCTGTATAGTACTTCACAATGACGCCCCCTGTGCAAAGTAATAAGACAGACTGAGACAAACGGTCACTTTTGGCATACCCGAATAGCCAAAAGTCAAACTGCATAAGTCAAAATTTTGATAAATCTTGTTCACTGGAATCAGTGCTGGCTCCCTTACTATAACTACATTAATGTGCTAATTTTGGAAAAATATGAGTTCTGTAGTTTTTCGAATATTAATTGCAATATTAGATATTTTTTGACACACGGTATTGAACAGAGAATTAATAATAAAATAAAATTTTGGAGCAGTTTATTGACAGCTGCTTTATGAACAATTTTACAAAATATATGAAAAAAAACTAAGCCATTCTTGAGGTTGACGGCTGTGATTCTAATGGTTCGATTCCTTCTAAACCGTTGTCTTCCTCTGAAAATGATGACACAATATTGCGTCCTTCTTGCCTATATTGCTTTACAGTTTATAAATATTTCACCCACCAGTGAAAAATATTTGGTCTCTCAATGAGCAATTTTCGTATATTTTGGCACTTGCGCCAAACAAAATCATTTGAGCTGATTTAAGGTTTTATACCCGTACGGAAAATCTATTTTGTTCTTTATAGCACGAAGTAGGGGTTTGCAGGTCGGAACTTTCTTCAAGTTTATATAAAAATCCTCTATTGTTCGTCGAATTACTTCAAAATCACCATCGTCAATTTTATCTTTGTATGATAATCGGGGTCTTTTTTTACCAGGAAATTTTAAAGGCGAAGTAGAACATGAGCGATCAATATGTTTTCTTTGAATTTTACACTACTTTCGGAAACACCAGTGTAAAATGCAGCGCGTTCTGTTCGATTTTGAATTGAAATAGTCAAACTATTATTTTCAGCTTCTCTAGTACAGGCCTCTATAACGCTCTCAATAACTTTACGTGCATCGCTTCGAATTGTTTTTCCTCTTTTGGTCGCCATCGTTACTTCGAAATAATAATTCAAATTCAACGTAACGCATTTATATAGAAATGAAAACAAATGCTCGAACTGTATAGGCGCCACCGGAAATAGCTAGAACCTTCTAGCGGCAAGTGCATGGAGACTCTATGCACATCCCAGTTACAACTGGACCAGTGCGAAATTTACAAAATCCTCTATTAATTTTCCGTACCGCTTAGCTGGCGCACTTTATACGTGAAGCGGCAAACTATTACAATAAATAAAATAACATAAAATGTATTTGCGTACACAAATTTTAGTTTTCCGCTTGCTTAAGACTATGAACCTTTATTTTAAAGACCGCCCGGTTTTCTTTCGTGTCCCGCACTATATCCCCACAATGTGGAGTGTCCCGTTCGTCCAAGCGACTCGTTGCGCGGCGATTCCGTCTTTTGGGCGAATTATCAAGTAGACTTTGGCTTCAGCGAACCATTCGTCCGAATGAAATCTTTTGTTTTTTGTGTTGTCAAACATTGAAATGCATGAAATCCATGCAAACGAATAATAAAATTTGATGAATAGTGTGGATGTGTAGAATATTCGTCTATTCGTTGATTCATGCATATGAATTGACAAATCGAATTAACAAATCGAACCGAATAGTGAGACGCGGGCTAATACAGATTAATCTACGAATGGCTGAATGAACGAATAGTGAGTAACGGGCTTAATATATCTGAATATTGAAAAATAAAACTTTACGTAAACCACGAATCTTTTCCAAACGCGAATAAAAAATATATCTTAAGCTACGTCTGAAAAGCAATTTGTTGCGCCTGCATAGTATCAGCCACAGTCATATTTTTATTATTACTTTAACGATGACTGTATTGAATAACCTGGTGCGGATCAACCTAGCGGTATTATTAATTGGATTGGCAAACTTAAATGTATATGGCGAAAAAGTAATATTTCTATTATGACTATAACGATGTCTTTATTGCCAAACATAGTCCTAACCCGGTTTGGTTCCATCTAGCAGTACCGAATGCTTATTTAAATGTTAGTCTTAAATAATAAGACCCTCACAAGCATGTCTGTTTTTGACTATGTGTTTCAAGACACTTAGATATATAAGCCTAAACCTTCCTTAAACAACGGTAAAACTAAAAATTAAATCGTAGCTGAAGGAGCAAGTTTTTTTGGTGATATTTTGATAAAACAACTGGTTTAACCATGGTTAGTTGGGTTTTAGAATGTCTAATTTATGAAAATTATCCAAAAGAATTTCAAAAAGTGTAAAACCTGAGGGATCACAATCGCCACAAGAGCCGAAGTCGATATATCCAAGTTTAAAATGAAACAGTTAAACAGATAAAATGTATGCCATATTAAACAAGTGACAATATGACAGTTCTATAACAAAAATGTAGTACGATATGTTATGATTTTAAAAATAACATTGAGCCTGTGCATGGATGTAGGTAACATACAAAAAACTTTTTTATTATAAATTTTATCAAAATTATCAAAGATTTGCTTAATTTAAAAAGTAAGGCTGCAAAAAAATGTCATATAATATACAAGTTGCCCAAAAAAACACGCAAAAGCAAGTCGTTAAGATAAAAAATTAGAAAGTCAAATTTCCTAAGATTGTAGAGCGAAAAAACATGAAATTGTAGAGCAAAAAAATATGAGATAAAAAGTCATTTTTTTGTGTATGGGGTGTTGTTTTTAGGTAATGGTTAATAAGTCGAAAATAGGTAACATATGGACAACTTTTTTATTTGAGATTTTAGGCGAAAAAGTTATTCATCATAAAAAGTTCTGCTTATCTGAGAAATAAGAATGTCATTTTATATACAGGGTACGAAATAAATACAAAAACATAAGTTTGCAAAACAAAAAGACATAATTTCTAATTTCTGAGACAGCTAAATTAAAGAGCCTGCAAATACAAGTCAAAAAGCTTTTAAAAATTTTTTTTGATAAAAAGCTTAGATTTTAACAAAATTATTGGTGAATATGTATGAATGATGAATTTTTTACATATTTCCCGTGGTGAAAATGCGTCATTCATACATTTTCATCATTAGTTTTCTCACAAACTAAATCTATTTTCAAAAAAAATTCTAAAATATTTTTACTTGTATTTACAGGCTCTTTATTTTAGCTGGCTCAAAAGTTGGAATTTTATTTTTTTTTTTTGTTTTACAAACATTTATTTATGTATTTATTTCGTACCCTGTACATAAAATGATAATCTTTTTTAAATAAATCCTATTTTTCAGATAAAGATTTTTTATGAAAAATAACTTTTTAGCCTAAAATCACACACTCTGCATAAAATATAAAACATATTTCCCAGTTTATAGAACAAAATAGTATTAGTAGTAAAAGCACATTTTATATTCCAGATTCTGCTCCTAACTCGCACTGTAAATTTGGTTATCCAAATTTGACTGGTCGAGGGCCACTCTAAAATAAACAATATACCTCTACTAATTATAAACGACGAATATGAGAGTTTTTGTCTCGCAGCTAATTTCGCTGTGCATTACTTTTGATAAATAAGATACACTATATGTTTAATAACGTATGCTAATTAGCAAAAATAATACCAATATCAACAAAAATATGTTTAAAATGTCACATGCTTATGTCGAAGTAACACTATTATAAACTTTAAAAAGCGTTTAAAAGGTAGTATTATGAAAAGTCTTTTTCCTAAGATTGCAAGCATGCTTAAAGTTTCATAGATATGACAGGTTGACGTAGGCTATATTAGAAGTGGCTGGTTGCTGGGGACACCATACATGCGCCATAGTTATATACCTTCAGACCTTCAGAGGTAAAGGCCGTTTTACATGCTGCAATTCTTCTTGCAATATGCAATAGTCTTGAACATGGGCATGCGCAGTTTGATAAAATCGCGCAAGTCTCTTGCAATTGCAAGAGAATTGCACAGTACAGTTCTGTCCGATTTTTATTGCAAGTTTCCCGCAAGTTTGGGGAAAAAATTAGTTCACCAGTTAAAGTAAAAGTTCCTGTAGAAGTGAAAGAACGGATTCCTGGAGTACCATATTTTGTGGTTAGAAATTACACTTCTTAACGGGGCCTACATGATTTACGCATTGTTTATGTCTGTTATTTACTTTTATTTTACGGCACATTGCAAGAGACGATTCTGTCTGATTTTTATTGCAAGTTTCGCGCAAGTCTGAGGGAAAAACCCAGCGCCTTCCTTGTCTTCTTTCCACCTTGCTGGTTTGCAGAAGAACAGCAGCAGCAATATTAAGGAAACTGAAGCAGCAATTACTTTTTTCCAGTTGGATTTACTTATTTTACAATCCATTTTAACTTTTAATAATAATTTAACTCGAACCGCAAGTTTAAGTAAGCTGTCAACTGTATACAATTTTGAATCAAGTAGGCCGAAATCCGTAAGTAAATTTAATTTCCAAAAGTTGGCTACATATTGCAATTGAAACACAATTGCCGCTTGTAAAACAACTTGCAAGAAAGATTGCGCGCAATGTCTTGCAAGTGTAACCTCTTGCTGCAATAGACTTGAAGGTAAGTCTTGCAGCATGTAAAACGGCCTTACTCCTAAAATATTTCTATTGAAGGTCAGCAGTAATAAGATAATAGTTTGGAAAAGTTGGAAAAACTCTCCTCAATGCGGCGACAGTAGCACCTAATAACAACTGTTGTTTTAAAATGATTGATCAAATATAATATCATTTATTTGAGCCCTTTGTTTGAAATAATTTTAAGAGCCAGAGAAAAACTAAAATTTAATTTTTCAATTTCAGTGGTTTATGATTTTATTATACTTCACTAACCTCTTTGTCAAAGGGAGCTATTGAACTCCCCTTTTTCCATCTCTCCGTATTTTTTAACTGAAGTTCTGTGGCCAAACTTGAAAATCCACCTTCTGGGGGGAAAATTGTGCCGTAGACCACATTGTCCACACTCAAAACAATATTAACTGGAAGTAAATGTAAACTTTTTACTTTTGCAAACAAAAAAAAGGTAAGTATTGTAATCGTAAAAGGTAAGTATTGTAATCGTGAAAAAAATCACCTTCTGAGTGAATAGAAGTCTACTTACCGATCGACTTCTATTTTTGGTCAAAAATTAAGAGTCATATGGGGATAACCTAGTAACACAAAAATCAAATATTATGTAGGAATCAACTGATGAAATTTTGGTACGAATCCAAGATGGTGGAACAAAATGGCGGCCTAATAAAATATTTAAAAATTCAGCCTGAAAAACTACTTACTGGACCGATTTAAAATGTGCCATAATTGATTTCGGTATAGAAATGAAGTGTGGTACTAATTCAAGATGGCGGCTAAATAAAATATTTGTAATCGGGAAAATATCATCCTATGAGGTTTTACATATATTTAAGTTTTGTCGGTTTGTCTGTCAGTTCACAGCATAGCTTGAAAACTACTTATCAGATTGACTTAAAATTTTAGTCAAAAATTAAGGGTCATATGGGGATGACCTGGTAAAAATCCAATACGCCGAAACCAGAATACGGCCTAGTGAAACGTTAAAAAAAGATTACTAAAAAACTAATCTCCAATTTTCTTCAAATTTTGTACAAAAATCAAGTGTTACATAGGAATAAACTGGTAACATTTTTGTATAAATATAATATAGCAAAACCTAATAAAATATTTAAAAAATCAGCCTGAAAAACTACTTATTAGATTAATTTCAAATGTTGTGCAAGCATTAAAGGCGATATAGAGATAAACTGGTAAACTTGTGGTACCAATTCAAGATGGCGGAACAGAATGGCGGCCATTAATATATTATCCGCGTTCCCTGGTAAATTCGTCTTTCGACGGATACTACGTCAAGCAACCGTTTTTGCAATGCAAAGTGACGTTTTCGTCGCAGCCCATCCAACAGCAGCTTGTATCAAGACCGTGATATGCGTTGTGACTTTGAAGCGACCAATAAACGACACGATTTCTACCAAATGGGGAGCTACAAAGATTTTACCGGCAGTATTTCGTTTGAGTCGGGCTATGCCGTATTGGCTTGCTACTCGGTTCTAAACATATGTCCCAGAAATACGAGATGGGCTCAATCAACAACTCCAAGAACACAAGGGCAAAGTGCTTGGACGTGATGTCATCGGTCGTAGGTGAAGGTATGCGCAAACGCGGTATAAACTATTCCTGTTTTTAAGTAAGTTCTTTACTTTAGAATTGATTATTGGAAACAAATAAATTAAGAGTTAATTCAATTTTCAATACACCAATAAAAGGTGTAGAGAGATATTGAGATGAAAAACAGATATAAGAATGTAGATATGTAATGTAATGTAGCATATAAATAATTAATTTATGTTATATTCAAGTAGAAATAGCATAAACTAAAGTTTAAAAACAAGTTCTAAATGTATAGTTACAAAACGTTTATTGTCTAGGTAGCTTACTTATTAAGATTTAAATATTTTTAATTTACTCATTACCAAGCTTATTAGTTATAGTATAAGTATATAGTACCTCAAAGTCGTGGTAAAAATCTGAGTAAAAATACACTGAAATAAATATATGTTTAAGCATCCTCAGATAGCAAAAGTTAATTAACCCAATAAATTATAATATTGAGAAATTTGTTATTCAATTCATCGTAATATTTTAGATATGTTAGGAATATATTTTTTAATATGGATCTATTTATTCATTTATTTTATTTAGAAAACAAATTGGTGTCTATTCTATAATCTACAAGTACAAGTATTGTGTAATATTACATGCAAGTAGAAACGTTAAGTTTTCTCTTACCTGAGTGTGTACCTATCCGATAATTTTGCTTGCCACAGTATTTTTTAATTTAAGTATATTTGAAATACTACTAAGTAAGCTATTACCAACCGTTTCTACAGAATGTATACTGCATATTTCAATGTTCAATGTTCTTGTTTTAAGAGATATTTAAAGATCAAAGATCAAAAAACGTTTTTTGAGAAAAAACATTTAACATATTTTTAGGATTTTAAAAACATCCGACATTAAAGTCAGTACTTTGTTAAGCCTTAAGTCATCCGTGCTATTATTACTGTCACATTCGGGATTTATACTGTCATGAGCGGTGTTTAATGAGGGACTTGTCATTGAATTATCAATTGTATCAAGTACATTTCTTATCTGATCCAGATTACTTGTCAAAAATGGTGTCTTCACTGAATCTACTTCTATGCTTATGGACTGTCCATAGCTCGATCCATACAGATATGTCATAGCTTGCAAATCGTTATTTATTACAACAGCCAAAGTAGGGCCCGGAGAATGCTCCACTTTAAATAAAGTCATCTTAAGACTATCATTAATAAAAAACCATATTTCATTAACCGGAAAACATTGAAATAGTATCTTAAATTCCTCAAAATTTGTAAATTCCTCCTTCACTTAGTTTTTTATGCTGAATATATTCACATTTACTTTCTTCAATTGCCTGTTGAAAACGAATTTCATCAAGTTCTTTAAGTGTATCGTCTTTACTTTTTTGATAAATATTTGGGACAGTTCGGAAATTTAGTAGGCAAAGTAACCTAGGGTAGGTTCCTTTAACCCTGACAAACTTAATATAACTGTAACGATCTCACCAGTTTTGGAATGAAATTGTCCAAATAAAATCCTCAGGTTCGAAATGGCACTCACACACACGGTTATTATCAGTTGGAACAAAATTGTCACGGGGGATAGTACTTAACCATTTTTGGCGTAATTCTTCGTCCCGAGGAAACCGAAAAACTCTGGCTTTAGTGCCTTTGGAATAGTTTCCTTTGCAAAAAGGCACACAACACATATATAGCATAATGTTACACTGTCTATTTACATCCCTATTTAAATAAAAACCACTAAAAACACAAATGAAATGTAGAAGTTTACGTAAATCAATTCAAAATGCCGACAGGCATAAAACACACCAACACTAGGAGGGGTTGGAGAATTTCTGCTGAGACGGAGTGCGACGATGACAAACTTCCACCGCCTTTACTTAAAGGAAATAAATGATGTTTAATTATGTAGTACGCTGTACTCTTTTCGGAAATTTCAAATATATTTAGAAAAAAACATCGGTAAATTTTCTTTACCTATCTACTATAATTGTAAATCTTTCCTTTTATTAACTATTTTTTGGCATCTATGAGTGCTAAAACGCGGAGATATGTAAAACTCTGTTTTTTTCCACGATTACAATCATTTTGTTCGGCGTTATTTTGTTCCGTCACTTGAATTTGTGGCAAAATTGTATTCTATTATACCACAGTTATTTCTTTCATAAAATTTGAAATTAATCTACCAAGTAGTTTTTAGGCTTTATTTTGAAATATTTTATTAGACCGCCATTTTATTCCACATTTTGATTTACCTAATACGTGATTGTTGTGTAAAATTTCATATAAATTGGATAGGCAGCTTTTCAGTAATATTTTATAGCATTTCACTTGGCCGCCATATTGTATCGTCATATGGATTTCTATCAAAATATTTCCAGTATATCTTCAAGTTACTCTTGTTTTTTACCAGAATTACTTATAGAACACCTTGTATATTATATGCTTATCAAATGGGTCTCTTCTAGCTCATTATAAATACACTAGGTTTGATTAAGAGGCAATATGTATGAGAGAGAGGGAGAACGCTCCACTCTATAGAGAGTCAAATGAAATACATTGCCTCTTATGGCAAGGTTTTTCTCAAATTACTCAGGCATCTTTAGACATAAAGATATTAAACCTGGTATATTTATAATCAGCTAGAAGAGACCCATTTGATGAACAGGGTATTCCATAAGAAAAAACAAAAGTTTGGTAAATAGGTCCGATTTTTTATATACAATTGTTTTTTGTGATATCATGTTATAAAAATTCTATAAAAACCCTAGATTTTTTTAAAGTTTTTTGTTATCTTCTTAAATAATAAAGATACGGGGGGTGCAAATATAAGAGATTATTCCGGGATGATTGACCAATTTGGATGAAGTTTTCAGGAAGTGTTCAGAATAGATGCCGCCATAGCGAGCATTAAAAATTAATAAGATTAAAAATGGTGAATGTTTATTTGTTTAATATATGATATCAAATTCTGGAAATTCAGAAAGAAATTCTTTGACTTTCATAATTTAACCCTTTCTCTAATTATCCTTTGGCAAAATATAATCAATAACTATGTACAGACTACGTCGCAAATGCTAAAAACTTAAGCACTAGTATACTGCCTGTATTAGTACTTGATCTGGTAAATTGCGCAGTGAGAGAAAAATCTTTGATGAAACCAATAAAAATTAATTTGCAAAAATACTTACTTGGAGTCCATAGTACAGTAAAATTATGAAATTCGTCACACCAAGGTTGGACTTTAACAACCGATTTCATAGCATATTTTCTCGCAACAGGATTAATTCCCAAGACAAGTCCACCCTCAAGTTTTTTATTCATATCTTGATTTCCAGCAGCGAAAGCAATTCTGATTTGTCCCGATTCATATCCTGTCCCATACTCCCCGGCCTCTGGGTTAAGAAATAGTTCTGAAAATAGGCAACATTTATCATTTTATCAATCAAAACCTAAGTACAAATACTTGTCTGTGTCAACTCAACATACAAGATATCTAAACATTAACTGTATTTCTACAGTAAACCTAAATATAAAGCTCAGTAACGCTACTAACAGATGTAGACTAGGAACATTTTAGGAAATAGATGTTTTTAGAAGTGCAAAAATACGAAAATGACTGTAGTCAAACTGACAAATGGACCGGAAGCCTATAATTCAAGATAGCGGTCAATATAAAAAATCGCCTTTACGGGACACTAAAGGGGATTCAGGGCGAATTCGCCGGTTTTTAGCATTGCTAAAACCGAAAACGACTTTGTCATCGACATAGGACTCACCGGAAGTGCGTAATTCGAGATGGTGGTCATTTTAAAAAGACTGCTTATGAACGTATTAAGGATATTAAAAGTGTTCCGGGAGTTTTCGACATCGCTAAAGATGGATGACATTGAGATCACAAAAAATCAACCGTTCTGGCGATTTATTATAATTACATTCATTTTGAAATAAAAAATTAAATTTATTACTTTTTTGATATCAATAGAAAAAAAAACTAAACTTTTTACGCCGTGCAGATACAATTTTACGAATGGCACTAATGGCACTTCAGTTAGGGTGAATGTACAAGTACGAGTACTTAACCTATTAGACATTTCTGTTCATGCACCGCACTTCAGCGGACGTGCAGGAACATGATCCCAGCAGTGATGCTCTGAGACTAAGAAGAAGAATTGTCAAGTAAGTATAGAAGTAATTGTCAAGTAAGTATACATATATACAAAGCACTCAAGGCTCACTTTTATACTTGATATTTTACTTACAGTGTTGTATTTTGGAAAATGACCACTTAGCTGATCCACCCTTACTAGATCCTCAGCACACGGGGTGGAATCAGAGTCTGCGCGACATTTTGCATATAGTTTATCAAAAATATCTAGTATCTAGGGTGCATAATAGTGAACAAACATAGAAATAAACAAATATAGTAAATATTTAATATATAGCTATGTATAAACACCCTTTCCTTGCCTTAGCATTGGCAAAATCGTCAATTAGTGTATTGAAATCTACTATATTTGCTGTTTTATACTCTATTGACAATAATACCAGCCCTTTCAGAATTTCTTGAGATGTGGTAGTTCTCAAATAGTTTTTAATCAGTTTTATTATTTTTTTTATGAAGAAACTGAAGTAATTCATATTTAGATTTAGAGTCTGCTGGTATTATATTCTTTATAGACCGTAACTCTTCATATAGCTCAAGTCCATAAAGATTTTGTCTCCATTCCTCAAACTAATGTGTAAATCTTTATAACACTTCAATCGTCAGTTAAGTTTATCCAATGTAATTGCTTTTCATATAAGGTAAACCTTTCTTTAAATGACTCCACGGCTCTATCAGCAATTAAAAAAGAAAAAATCAATTCTGAATTTGTTTTCTTCATCATGTTATGGTTATCGTCGCCTTCATATTAAAATTACTTTTTAATTCTCTTTGAGAACAATCGTCTCTAGGTCGTTTTTAAAGCATATTTCTATAACAATCTTCAAGTATTTTTCAAAACCAGTTACTCTAAAGTCGCTTAAAATTTCGTGAAGTCCCTTTAATAATTTGATAGCAACATTTATCTGCATATCCTCATTTTGTAGAAATTTGCTTACCCAACCAACCAACAGTTCATACCAAATCGCCACGAAGAGAATAAATTCAAAAGATTTTAGTTCACTTAGAAGAAATTTTGCCTCAGTCATAGCTTTTGGGTCCTTGAGATATTTTCAAAAATGTCTTCTAAAACTAATATGAGTTCTTTTATTTGATGAACACCTGATTTATACCGCCGTTGTTATATCTCTGACCTCTGCAGTCATAAAAACTTATATCTAAATCCTTGAGAATTATTTGCAAGCTACCTGATAAGTATATTCCACTTGTGTCTTTAACGATAACAAATCCCACAAATGACTCAGAAATCTCGATACTATCGTCTCCAAGATGCATATAACGAATTATACATGACATTTGCTCATCGTGCGACATATCTGGAGTACAATCGAGTATAATCGAAAAATATTTGTCACCTTTGATTCGATTAGATATGTTAGTAACTAGCTTTTTCTCCATTATTGATATAATCTCATTTTGGATATCGTGATTTAAATATTGAACAGATCTATTTGATGACGTAGCATTTTTGACTTGCTCTTTGAGTATAAGATCAAAATTTGATATTAGCTCTATTAATCCTAAAAAGTTTTTCTATTTTTATTTCAAAATGAATATGTTCATAACTAACTTTCCGTTATTACAAAACACTGAAATGTTGACAGGCTGGCTGAAATCTTTAGCGGTTTCGAAAACCCCGGAAGACCTTTTTGATATAATTAATACGTATACAGCAGCAGTATATATTTTTAAAAATCGCCTTAATGGCCGCCATCTTGGATTATGGGTTTCGGGTCAAATTTTAAATCTGCCTGACACCTTATTTCGTTAATAATAACTAACATTTTAGAATACAACCACACGCTGACATTTCAGTTATATGAACTACAGATAAATAAAATTAACGGGCCTGACTAAATAAACAAAGAATATGAACCAAATATCTCAGCTAAGTAATAATTTTTACCTGGATAGAGCCAATCTCCCTTGGGTAGTTTAGCTCTGATCTCGATCTTTCCATACTTAAAGGAGAATTTCCCTTTTGTACTAATTTGGGATGATATAACTGGCGGAATAATATACCATCCCTTTGGTGATTGGTAGCATTCTGCTGATGATCTAACACCAGTACATCTGAAAAAAAAGTGAAGGTTAATTTTGTTTCATAAATCCGCGCAATGAATCACCCTTACAGATCCACATGCTTTAGATTCTCAGGATTCTATACACTTATGTTTATGTTTAAACTTATGTGTGTCTGATTTTGCTAAATATGAAGTTTTCGTTAAACTTTAACTAACAAGTGTAGCCCAACTTCGCAGGGTATCAATTAAATTCAGCAGTCCAACTTCGAAACTTTTAAAAAGGCCGGTCTAAACTTACTACCCCACTTTGCAAAATATAATTGGCGCCCTTCTTCTACAACAAACCTAATCTGAGTAACCTAACAGGAAATAAACGAAAAAATTTAACTAATTTTAAATAAGTATAAAAAAAATAAATTTACTACCCTGGCTTTTAATTAACTCCATCATGCGGACGAACAAACTTCAGTTCTCATACACAGAAAAACTTTCTTAAGCTGTCTTTCAGAAAAGTTCTAAAGAACCTGAAATATTAGGATCGCGGATGTTATTCAGATAATTAGCATCGGGTTATAATTTCTATTATTATGGAATGTTGGTAACGAGGTATCGCCGATAAGGGTGATTTTATTTTGATTTATGATGAAAGGATTCAGGAACTGACCGGAAAACTCCGCAACTAATTACTTTTCTATATAAGAAAATCTACACTAAGCAGAATACTTACTGTTCACCGAGGTCTAGTGATCCAGGTTGAGTTACATAACTTTCCCCATATATCGAGTCAGTCAAAACTGGTGATATAATTAGATGACCATCGCGTACCGTCAGCGTTTTTGGATTATCCTCATATACAACAAATTCGTAATCCTGTAAACAGTAATTAAAATAAAACATCTACTATTTTACCATTACGGGAGCAGCAACGAGAACACAGTCACTATGTTCTTTCTGGTTTTGTACCTATTACGGATAAAATATATACTTACTGGACCCGTTGCAAATTTTCTCTGCACTGTCCAGAGTTGCTCCTTATTTTCCACAAAATGATCAAAATTACTATCGAATATCAATTTTCCTTTGCAACTTGTTTGTCCTTTAACGGTTGTGACAGACGGCTGACAGTCGTTGGAAGTTGTCACGGGTGATGGCGATGGTTTTACCGGTGGAGCTCCAGTTGTCACACTTGGTTTGCTACCAGGCTTAGGAAGCAGTTCTAAAAATCAAATCTCATTTAAAATTCTATTAACGATTAGAATTCATGGTTTTTGGGATTAGACCGCGTCAAAGTGGAATTATTTTGGGGTAAATTATACATTTTCAGGAATTAAAGTGCCGTTGGCTGAAAGCGCCTTGACCTGACCCCACCAAAGATGTATCCGCAAAAAGCAATTTATGGGTTTGTAAAGACCATTTTAATGTATGTATTAAAATATATTGTATTCAATAATTTATATTAAAATACCTTGAATTTTATTTTGTTGATAGCATTTTTTTTATCTATTTGCTATCTGTTGCAAGGTGATATGGAACATTTTATGGAATGGAAAATAATGTGCGTATAGAAGATAATGAAGCAAGTTATATTACCACACAAATTTGTGGCAAACCAGACCGTAAACGGGCCTTTGAACTCCCTAACCGTACCGAGCCTTGAAATAATCGAAGACGTGATAGACCAAGTACTTCAGAGGATGATTTGTGCTTACCAATGAAGATGAACCCTTTGAGCAACTACTAGAGGGGATAGAAGATAAGGACTCTAATCCTGTATTAGATGGGAATGCATATTCTTATAAAACCAAAGTATGGATGCAAATCATATGGCTCCATCTCCATTTTTTTGGAATAATAATAAAAGTAAACAAGCTAGTTTAAAAAATTACTTTTATTATTTATTAATTTAGTTATTAATTTAAGTTGAAAAATAAATAGATTACTTAATAAATTCAAAAGAACATAAATAAAACTTAAGTATTTATTTTTAACATTCACGTATTTTTTCAACAAACTATGAATGATTATGTTCTTACGTTTTGGATTTAACACCTGGCATTTATACCGATGTAAATAATGCATTTCTAGAAAAAAGTCAGCCACTCTTAATAGGTTTACATGTGATAGATTATCCGATTGGGCTTTTGTAAATGCTGTGTCAGCCATACTCCTTTTAAGACAAAATTAGAAATTTCACTTTAAGACGATGACAAACACAAACAATAAAACTATAAAACAATGTCACAAGCGGACGGGAACGACAGTACTGATTATGATGGTAAGAAAACACCATGGTATAGTTGGCGCATTACCTTTCTGGAATGACGTCACGCTGGTTTCAAATAACGTATTTCTTATATTATTTATATTTCAGCGATGATTCCTAACCTAAACGTATGCAGTATGTACTAGGAGGGGTGCGTTCAGCACTGGCTAAAGCGAATTTAAAATTGGCATTTTCTGTACAGAAAGCGCTGCAACTTGTCGAAAATGGCTGGCAAAAAATTAACACTCTCATTGCCATAAAAAAAACCCTCATTTTGCACACTTAATACAAAAATAACTATTATAACTTCAAAAACTAAAATTATTTTGCAAATAAGACTTTACTAATATAAATTCTTTCATCTTAGTCTGATTCTTTGTTTGCAATGTAATAAATTGACGCCAGTTACCCATTTTCATCAAAATTATTTTAATTCTCAATTACAGACAATATTGAAAAAATATTAAGAAAAGGGGAATAACGAACGATGAATCCTTTACCTCCAGAATGTTTCAAAAACAAAAAGAGGTAAAAACAAAAATCACAGATTACTTAAAGAACAAAATAAGAGATATGATCTATTGCGTGTATGCTAAAAATGAATATGTTACAATGCAGACTTTGCTTTAAAAACTAAAAGAGAGAAATTAATGTATAACTAACTAACTTTAAAAATAAAAACTACTCCCCTTCACTGTCTTCAGAATCAGAACTAAATTCTTCATCGTCACTGCTGTCTTCGTCGGTACTAATTACAAGTGGCGCAATGTCTGAAGCATCACATATCTGTATTGTCTTCCAAGCTTCTTGGATTACCCTTTCTGTGTGGCTGACATAATTTTTCCAATGCTCTGAAGATACTTCATTTATCGCTTTTTCCCACATGGCCAAAACTTCCGATGGTGTCCCCTTCAGACTAGCAATGTATTGGTCGTATTTCCTCTTACACTCAGACCATACCATTTCAATAGCATTAAATTGACAATGGTATGGAGGAAGCAAAAGGCTTCACATATTCGTCAAGGTAGAATGTTTTTTCAATGTTACAATTTTTTTCTACAATGCTCCATATTTCATCCTTCATGGCCCTCTCTGGGAAGTCAATGTTCTTTTCTTTTAACCATCCAATCAATCTCTGCTTTGTCCATGATTTTCTTGGAATATCCTCTAAAAGGCCGGAATGATAGCTTGCGTTGTCCATCACTATCAAACTTTTTGGAGGAAGATTTGGTACCAGCTGATTTTTAAACCAATTTTCAAAATTTTGCTTGTTCATATTGTCATGATAATCTCCGCTTTTTAATCCACTTTTAAATATTAAACTGGCCCCCTTAATAAATCCTTCCTTTGATCCAGCGTGAACTACAATATATCGATGACCTTCACTAGCTTTTTTAGAACTTGTAGACATAGTGTTATCCTGCCAGCTGTTTCTAAACGAACCTTTAAAAAATCCAAGTTATCATAAATACGGTGGTATAAGCATCTTGTCCTAGATTTTGATTTTTGACATATTCCCTCAAGAAATTGATTCTCTTGTGGACGATGTGGGGCAAATCCATCAGGTATTTTCTATTATTTGATTTCTTCCACTTAAAACCAATACTTTTTACGTAGTTTCTTAGCGAGGTGATGGAAAAATTAAAATATTCATTTATCTCTTTTAGTTTTTTAAATTGTAACATATTTTTTCGCATTTTTCTCTTATTTTGTTTTTTAAGTAATCTGTAATTTTTGTTTTTACCTCTTTTTGCTTTTGAGACATTCTGGAGGTAAAGGATTTTCTTATTCCTCTTTTCTTAATATTTATGATTGTTGTATGGCTAAGTTTTGTTGCATTTGAAGCTCGTTCAATTATATTATCAGTTTGCGGAAGGATTCCATTTTTAACTTGCTCTTTTTCCAATTGAAAAAAAGCCAAGATATTCAAAACTATTAGCTGTGATTGCTGATTATATCTTCGCGGCATCTTGCAAAAGTTTAAAAAGAATCACAACAAATCAATGTCAATTTTGACGAATATATTCTGAAAGACACATAACCAAAACCGGCATTGACTGTTGTAAAGAAACGACAATGAGTTTTTTCAAAATGTTTTTGTCACTGTCAGTTAACATAAATCAAACAAAAATAACCAAAAATGACGTCATTCCAGAAAGGTAATGCGCCAACTATACTGGTGCCATGCATAGTATTCTGACTCCGACGCGGAAAATCTGCTTCGTGTCGTCACAGAAAATTAGAAAATGATTTGTTGTGACGTTATATTTGAAGGGTGAAGTTTAGATTACAATTACGTCGGAAACAATTTTTTTTATGCAAAAATAATTGGTAAGGCTGATACTTGTTACGGTGAAAGATTGGTCATCTTTATCATATCCAAGTCTATAAGCAAAGGTACTACATTATTGGTGTTTGGGTAAAAAATAAATTGTATGGAGGGATTTGAATAACAACAAATTAAATTCAATATACTGGTTTAATTGCTCTGAATCTAATTTTGTTCTCTTAAAGTGGCAAAATTTATATAAGTGATGGGAATAATTAAAAGATTTTAGGTGGTGAATCATCACCACCATCAATTGAAATTTTTTTTTATAATACTTATTATGAGCAGGAATTTTCTCTAAATCGACATTGTTGCGGGGTTTTAAGAACCAATAGTATGGAAAGGACCATACACCAATCTTATGAAAAAGTGATTTTAGTGAAAGCTGTTCTGTATTTGGTATAGTTCCCAACGTATCAGCAAAACAAGGAACGCTAAAACCTGAAAAACTTCAGTAGCAAGAAAAGTTTGAATAACAACAAATTAAATAATTTGGTTAAGTAACATTATAATGTTTATTCTTGTTTAAATTATTAAATTGCAAAAACTTTTCTCAATCTATGATGATAATAGTTGCGGACGACTAATGTGTATTAAACTAGGAAAAAAAATTCACAAACTGCAGTAATGAAACCATATATCGCAATTAATGCTAGAAATTCATAACTATCATGAAAAGCTTCGCTTTGGCCGTACGGGGTGTTCCAAAATTGAGCGTCACCACTAAGGTCCCGGCAACTCTACATCATACGAATTGGGTTAAAATAGGCCAATTTAAGGGTCAATAATGTCCTAGAGAGTTGAAAGCTTCCTAATTCGAATATATTTTGTTAATTTTATGACCTCTATGGGGTTAATTATCAATAAAATGTGATATTTTTCCGGTGCGTGTATGCCGAAGAGAAATGTTTACCGGTACTCCTAATGTAAAGTTTTGTATCAGTATCACTAATGTAGGGTTTCCCCATCTTATTGCATTTATAACAATCTTAATAGTTTCTCAAGGTTTCTGTAGCAAAAAATTCAAAATCATATGTGTAGATAACTCGGAATATTTTTTAGATCAAGTTGCTTCGTTAATTCAGGGAAAGATATTTTTTTGTTCCACTTTCCTACCTAGAATTAAAAAATATTTTCTTACTCCGCCTCCTTTGTTTAACTAAAATTGGGGATATAAGATGCAGGAGTTCGATACTTTCTTTAGTTTTCTTGTATATTTCTAAATGTACAGCAGTTATTCAGTATTATTTGCATTAGCTCTGAGAATTCTGAAAATTAACCATACCTGTTACGGTGAAAGATTGGTCATCTTTATCATATCCAAGTCTCCTTTGTCCATCCGAATAATCTACGTGCGTCCAGTAATATAAGGTGTCGCCTAGGGCTAGTTTAGCCTAAAAGAAATTAAAGTATGTCAATTGCTAGTAACGATATGATGGATATATAATGTTCAATGTCTACAATTTTAAATTTAAATTCTAAAAATGTAATAAAAACTATGGCCACAATATGGTTCAAGTATTCTGCAGGAAAACGTGTTTCATTAACCAAATTCAGATATTTGTTAATCACGTATGTATGTATGGATAATGAACCTAATGTATAGTTTTTACCTAATTCCAATTTAAATTAAAATAAGTTCACATGAGCACAATGGTGATATAATAATATATTCCTCCTTCTGATTTTTAACAAAAATCTCAGGTGTTTGCATGATAATTTGTATATCGTAAAGCAATACTTCAAAAATATCACATCTAAAAACAACATACCTGTGAATCGTAAAACGTCCACCTTCCTTCTTTCGGTTTAGTTATATCTCTTGAAAAGGTCCCTGCTTCCTTGCCGTTCATTTCCTCATTAATTTTTCCATGAAAAGCGAATAATTTTAGCCCTTCCATATCTGTAGAAATAAAATATTAATTAATTCTTGGAATCATATGCAACATTATAGCAATTTAATATCCACAGGAAATTAAGTAATTGATATTAGTGTTGGTAAATGACCGGTTATTTACAAATTGTTCGTTTATGATATTCATGGCCCGGTAACTTTGGTAATTTATTTAAAAAAGGTTGAAAGTATGCCTAAACAGTAGCGTAAGCAGGTTATCAGCTTGGGAGGGGGCTGAAAATTTTTGATGACCAAAAAAATTACAAAATAGTACTTAAAATTCTATATATATTCTGTCCTTTGCACTTAGCAAAGTGTCCTATTCTATGCCTGTGAGTGGCCGTAGCGCCGAAATCATCCACACCGGTTTATTTTTGAAAAAATCGTCTGCTAGTGTAATACAAATTCACCGAGAAGGACCGAAACCAGTTTTTAATGCTTTATGTGTAGAATCTTTTCCAAGATGGGACGAGACAGAGCTAAGAATAGGTAGTTTTTTAGACTGTTTTTTAAACAATTTATTTTACCAAAAATTGTCAATCGGGTAAGTAGTTTTTATCTATGCCGCGAACAGACAGACGGATAGATAGACTGACGGAAATGAAAAATAATGTTTTGGCATCTAGAAACTATAAAAGGTAAAGATCTGTAAAAACCTGGGAGGGTGATTTCAAGATTATAATACTTATTAGAAACTTGGAGTGCACAATTTGACATCCGCAATTTAGGAAACGACAAAGTGTATACTTACTTAAATGTACGACATATGTCTCAATAAGGCGGTAGAGGGCTCAGATTTCTTTTAGCTGAAATATGATTTCTTAATTCTTTGCTGAAACTCTCAATATTTATTATATTTATTAATTTATTTTTTACTTTTCTCTTAACTGAAGTGTGATACATTCACAACACAATTTTTTTGACTTCTATAGAGCACTCTGAATATGGAAGTTAAAAAAAAAGATTTCTTTAGCAAAACTTATAATTAATAAAAATGCTGATTAGGTTAAGTTAGGATTGGTTAAGCATGGTGTAAAGAAAGAGCGCAGCTAGCAAAATTCTCTAAAAGTCTATAATAAAACAATGATTTTTTTTTTAACAAAACCTGTAGTAAATAGTTAAGTTAAGTAAAAATCTTAATTACTGTATTCAGGAGGCTCTAAAGGAACCAAAAAAATATGAATATATCACATTTCAGTTAAAAAACTTTGAAAAGTAAATAATAAATAAATTAAAAAATTAGAGTCTTGTTAAGTTCCACATTAAGAGGGCTTTATATGTTGTGAATTAAGAAAATATGTTGTGAATTAAGAAAAAGGAAAAAATAAATAAAAAAGAAAATTATGACGTACAGTGCACCGAGAAGATGCATCTTCTTAAACTAAAACAGATAAAAAAAGGTGGCGTTTTTGGAGAGGTGAAATAAAAAAAACATTACCTACTCTATAGCACCGACGGGTTGTCGAATTATACAAATCTTAGCTAGTCAAAGGTGGGGGGTACGTGTTACGGTAATAACTAAATGTGGATGAGAGGTTCAAATATTTGGAGGCGTGTGACGAGAATACCATGGAATAACCATATGCACTACCTGTCGAACCGAATCAAAGATGTAAACTATATATCAGAAAATTCTTGGTTGTATCCAAACAAATCAAAGATGTATAATATACCGGAAAATTCGTAGTTGTCTTGGGTTGATTTTATTTTTAGCCATTTATTATTTACTCCACAGACATTTTGAAGAACGACCAAGGAGGAGGACCATTTGAAACCTAACGAACCAGGTCACAACACATCTTTCAAAGTGCATATACTGACCAATAGATAACAGAATAGACTAAGAATATATCTTTTATTTTGTCCTATTGTTTCATTTTGTATTTAGAAAGGAACCGCTCTACAATTAAAAATCACAATATATTTTGGGCAAAATAGCTTTTCGTGTTATGCAAAATCAATGGTCAATAGTTCTTCATATTGAATTTGCCAAATTAATGGATATATTCTCAAAAATCTAGTTTTTATTAATTACATGCTTAGTGAACGTAAAAGACTAAAAAAAAGAACGTGTCGGTACGCCACTGATGTTACCATGCTGGAAGGAATACACTTTTTTTTGCAACGCATATATTGTTGAATAAGGTAGGAGAAAATAAAAAAGGCTCAAATAAACTATAAAAATTATTTTCTTTTACATTCTGCAAAATTCTATATAATGTTGTAAAAGTTATAAAACAATTTACATTTTACAATGTCAGGAGAGCACCAAAAACTAAGATGTATCTACACCGAATGAATCTCTGTTTTCTATTAAATGCAATTCTTTTTTTGTAGTTGAGAGCATATACAGTGTCCCTACTTATTCAAACTATGTAAATAAAAATTGTGTTAAGAACGTATGATTTTTTAAAAGTTTTATTAATCAGAAATAATTTAGAGGTATAGCGAAGATAACTCACCTGGTATTGAAACCCTCAACCCGCGGGGGGTAAAAGCCTCTACCAAGGCATCCGGCACTTCAAAATCTTGGCCATTTATCTCAGAATTGCACAATAACACAAACAAACAGCAATTCAACCAATACATTTCTCACACCGTATCGAACAGACTGACCATAGATAAAAGTTTCAGACTGACCTCTACCTGGGTTAATAAAGCATATGGCATCCGAAGAAACAAATATACTAAACGGTATATTTTGCTACAGAGCGTGGTAAAAACCAGTCGGCAACAATTTGCAGGTCGAATTTAAATCCGGTTAATGTTTATTTCTGGTGATTGTTAATTAGACATGTGTTTACAATAAGTTTAGTAATTACTAATAAGTATCGTACATTACCATTACATATACGATGTATGTTTTTAAATAAAATTTTGGATTTCTTCTATAGATATCAGATTTATTTTTACATCACTGTAAAGATAAAGATGTGACCAACTAAATTTTAATATTAACAGAAACTTTATCAATGCCAGGTTATGAAATAGTATCTATTTTGCAAGAGGGAGACGTGGAGAAAAGTATTTTAATCAAGTTATTATTTAGAACCATTTCAAATTTTCACCGGAATCTGCTAGGTTATGCTGGGTTTCTTCTACTTCGGGAAAAAAATCTAATAGATATGCAAGGAATATCATTTGACTTGCACATTATAAATCTGATAGACCTTTTATGCTTGTCTGTTCTTTATGTGCCTTATTTATTTTTTTATATTTTATGCATCTTTTATGTTTAATTATTTTTTCGATTTCAATAGCTTGAAAAAAACTATACTAGTCTAGTTTTTGATTTTTTGTTCCAGCTGATTATTAAACGAATACATTCAATATTGGTTCCTTATTTTAATATCAATTTCAATAGTGCCACTTCCTAGAAAAGTAAAAAAGAAAGGAATCCACTGAAACGTTTAAAACTTTTTAACCTTTAAAAAGTATTTTACTAATGCTAACATTTTGGGAAAAATCATAATCTTAACATTTATTATAAACATAAAGTCACATTCTCGATATTCTTTCCTTTTATTAGGAATAATGAGGTGTGACCCAATTTATTAATATATGTACTGCCTTTTCAAACATTTATATTGGTCACCGTTTGGTTCCACCATGTTGAATTCCTACCAATATTTTACAAGTTTCTACCTACGCTACTTTTGTTTTCTGGGTATAAATTAAAATAAATTGAATAAGTGGTTTTTACATTAACACACACCGCCATTTTGTTACGTAATGTTGAAATCGTATCAGTTTATCCCCTATATCACATTTAATTTTTCTGAAAAATATAAAGCTAATTGAATAACATTTTTTTACCTTTATTTTGCCGCCATTTTGTTTCGCCATATTGAATTCTTACCACAACTTTACAAGTTTCTCTCTATCTCCCACTTAATGTTTCTATAAAATTTGTTTTACCATTTTGCTTTACTATCTTGGATTCATATCAAAATATTACCAATTCATTCCTATGTAATACTTGATTTTTAGCAAAACTTAATGTATCTAGACAGATGGATAATTAGTTTTTTATTTTTAAATATTTTATTAAGCCGCCATCCTGTATTCGCACCAAAATTTTCCAGTTGATTCTCTCATAATACTAGATTTTTGTGCAAAATTTGTGGTAAATTGGATAAGTAGTTTTTTAATAATAATCCGTTTAACATTTCACTATTGACATTTACCAAAATGTTACCAGGTCATTCCCATATGATCCTTAATTTTTGGCCAAAATTTGAAGTCAATCAGATATGTAGTTTTTTAGCTATGCCGCGAACAGACAGACCGACAAGAAGACAGACAAACAGACAGAGAGGCAGACCGACGGAATTAAGATAACATGTTTTTCGACATCTAGGAATCCTGAAACGTAAAGATCTGAAAAAAATCTGGGAGGGTGATTTTTCGCGAGTACGAGTCGATCGACAGTTGTCGATAATGGTCGATGATAAGATATGTCGAATTTTTAAAATTTACATCTTATTATTCTATAAATTGATAACTATATTTGCCAATGTCATTTAAAATACCCACAAAAATCTAAACTAAACGGCAGAAAACTTAAATATACGGGTTTATTAAAAGATTATTTCTCCTAATTATTTCCACACGATATATTGGGTTATCGTAATCTAAGAATCAAGAACATTCATATTTTTAAAATGGTAAAATAAAAGAAGACCCAGAATTGTGAGCAAATTTTATAATTGTTTTTAATCTAGCATCATTATTAGAATGCTTTTAAACTAATTATTAAATAATTTGTTGTTGGCTTTAAGGCGGCGATTATTATCTTTAGTTAAATGATTTAGTAGGGGATACACAGTAAGCAAAGTGTTCTCTTCTACGCCTGACCGTAGCACCGGAATCATCCATACCAGTTTTTTTTTCATCAATCATTCTAGTAAATCCAAATTCATCGAGAATGACCGAAACTACTTTTTAATGCTTAAGATGCGCAATCTTTAAGAGACGGAACTAAAAAAATGGGTAAATGGGAGTAAGTAGTTTTTTACACTGTTTTTTAAACAATTTTATTTTCAATATTGGATTTTTACCAATTTCCATTTCCATATACCCCTTAAATTTTGTTCAAAATTTGAAGTCAGTCGGGTAAGTAGCTTTTCAGCTATGCCGCGAACAGACAGGCAGAGGGGTTGACAGTCTGACGGAATTGGAAATCATGTTTTTCGGCATCTAGAGATTCTAAAAGGCGGAGGTCTGTAAAAACCCGGGACAGTGAATTTTTCACGATTTCAATACTTCCCTTACACGAGGGAATTAATTATGAACTCGGAGTCTTCCGCACTTTAGGAAACAAAGTGTATACTGACTTACTGACTTAACTATATGACATTTGTCTTAATAAGGGCAGTAGCGTAACCAGAACAAACGTAAGAGGGACATGGCAGAACATTAAGTCATGGAATTCTCAGTAAACCAAAACGGGAAAAGTAGTTTATATAAAATGGAAAAATTTATTTTTTTGTTTTTTTTTTTATTTTAATTGCAAAATGAATCTTATTTAGACAATAGAATTATAGTAATTTTAAACCAAGTCCATTTTAAAGAGCTACTACTTTCTGCTTCAATAGAAGAAAATTAAAAACATATAATTCTAGAATTTATCAAGGGAATTTTATATTAAGTGTACAGAATGGGATCGAAAAGAGGCTGTGAAAAATTATTTGGTGGATTATTATTTTACTTTTAAATTTCATCAATTTAAGATGAATTCAAAAATATTCAAGCAATTCCATTTATATATATTTTTTTGGTGTTTAAGTTTTTTTTTAGACAAGCTACACTCAGAAACATTAATGAGCCCAACATTAAGTGCTAATTACTTATCGGGCGCCTGTACATCATGTAGTTAATAAATTGCTATTATTATGCTTATTATTAATAATAAAGTATATTTCGGCGTAGGGTGTTGGCGCAAATCCAAAGTCTTATAATTAAAAAAAAAATAAGAAAAACAATTCATTTACTAAAAAACACTGTGTGTGTTTTAGAAACAATCAGAAATTTGGTAAATTTTTTCAATGCAATATTTTAGTAAAACAAATCCCAAAAATTTTATTGATTCGATATATCAGAAGTAGAAAGACATATGTATCTATATCTATAAGGTGAGGGTTTTTATTAATAAAACTCGAGACGAGACGAGAATCTCGTCTAGTCTCCATCCCTTCATTCTCCTCTTGTCTCATATACAGTGTCGAGACGAGAGTACAAATTTTGTCTCGTCTGGCGGCATTTAATAATTGTTTGAGGCTTTGATGTTTGTCAGGAGGAACTTGGGTAAGTTTCCAAGTAGAGGGGATTGGGGGGTTAGTCTCGCTTCCCCCACCACTTTTTTTCATTGGTCTCCCACTTCCCGCGCCTGTCCCTGCCACGCCTACTTGACTCTGCTTGATTCTGATTGATCTTCCCCACTCTTACGTGTGCATCCGGAGGGAGATGTTTTATTTAAGTGTTAGCAGCCAACAGAGCAATTCATTCTTACTGTAGTATCAGTATTTTTAAAAGTAACGAAATTAAAAAATGTATATTAATTAAAATGAGTTGTCGCCACGTTGTTTTGCAAGAATCAAGTGACCTACATTTTGAGCAATTGGAAAAAATGTCTTCAATGTACGAAGATGAAATACTCTATTTCACGGTGGGAGGAAAAAACATTTTCGACGTTAAACAAGCATGGTTAGCCGATCTAGATAAAAACAATTTTGAAGAGGTTCAAGACGATAGTGAAGATGAGGGGATACATAATTTCTTTGATGCCGGTTGTGGTGAAAAAGGTCTAGTAAATATTAAAAAAATAAGTGCTAGTGATGCTGTTGAACCAAATTATCTACGCCGCGAAGTTTGTGTTTTTCAAGATTATGTCGTCATAATGTCTTCGTTTGGTGGTGCTTATAGTTTGTGCTTACGATGCTATTATTTGCACGCATTAGAAGCACCCCTTGGCAAACACAGTTTTGTGTCTACACATTACAAAAGAGCAATGGAATGTTGTGAAAAAGACCTGCGCTGTACATTGTGCAATGACAATCTTTTTCATTTCAGTGCCCCTGAAACTTGTGTAGTGTGTAATAAAACTGAAGAGAAAAAAATTTAAAACCATTTAGTGGACAAAAGTAATTTTGAATAAAGTTAAGCAAAAAAAAGATACAATACATTTTGAAAAGGATAGAATGATGGGATTATGGTGGAGGACTTGTAAATATATGCAGTAACAAAAAATTACCTAGGAGTTTTTTTCTACGCACTATAAAAAAGCAGTAGAATATGCAGTGAAGTATAAAAAAAAATTAGAAACCATTTAGTGGACAAAAGTTATTTTAAAAATAAAATTGCAGAATAATCTTTACAAATAATAGTAGGAGATTAATCATGGTCGAGTGCTATTCAGAACTATTCGTGGACATTCAAGATTATAATTGTCTATTTTGACTTGGTCTCAAAGGAGCTTGCTATCTACGATGGTGTACGCTGGTCTAATTTAATTAAAGTCACCATTTAAAAGAACCATGTTATCTGCCAAGGATCAAGAAATAGTTGATTGGTCTGAAGAATATCATGGGTTGGAATGGGACGTTAGATATATAGAATTAAATGAAATAGAAGAAATACTCAAGAATATTGTAAAGACATATAGTAATCCGAAGATCTATGTCAAAGGCATTACAAAGACAAACTTTTTAAGAAAAATTTTCTCCCCAGAGCTAATCATAAGCATTCCAGTCAACGAGGAACCCAAACTACGCAAATTTAAGAAAATTCCAGAATGCTATTTTCATAAAAATTTAAGTCCTTGGCATTGTGCCTTGGCTAATGTAAAAATATTATATGATTATAAAAATATTATATGATTATAAAAATTGTTATAAAACTTGTTAAATGAAAAAAAAATAGAAGTAGATTTATCACAAGACAATTTAATTATTAATAAAATATAATTAATTTTTGTTTAAACACATAATAAAGAATATTATTATCATACATAATTTTTTTTTTAGTCCCACACACTTCCATATTTGATATGCTCCTTAGTACGTTTTATTACCAATTAAATGCGGACGCAAAAAAAGAAACAAAATAAAATTTAAGAATATTTATTATACATCGAATTAATATTACTAAAAAATATATTTAAAATTACCTTTTGCACTTTGTATTGTATTATAATGGTCATTTACATTTAACACTATAAATTATAATAGTCTTCTGCTCCTAAAACTAAAAATTATATTTATAATTGAACGGTCTTTTGCACAACCTTTTGGGTTGTTTTCTCTTGGCACTTATTGGGATTGACACTAACGGCACAATATCAATTTGAATAGGTCCATTGCTTACCTTTATACCAAATAAAAGTTCTAAATCGTGCAGAAGTCTTAGCACGACCTCATCCACAGTTTCTGACCATTCTGATGGAGCTGATGCTGGGGGTGATGTTTCTGTTGGTGTAAGCTCTGGTGACATCAACTGCTGTTGTCGATGTGGAGTCATGGATACTCCAGCTGAAGTTGTTTCTATTACCTCCGGTAAACACCACTTTTTGGGGGACATTGGTATTTCGGCAGATGTTCCTGGTTCCTCCTGTGAACACCACATTTTGGGTGATTTTGGTACTTCTACTGGAGTTGTTGGTTTCTCCGGTATACACCACATTTTTTCGGATATTTGTACTTCAACTGAAGTTTTTAGTTCGTTTGGCACACACGACATTTTGATACAAAACAATCTAGACTGAATCAAATGACAAAGACTGAATATTGCAGTAGAATCACGAGAATATAAAGCACAAAAGAGACAGTCCCAACACGCCTAAGTACCACCCAAGTCGAGTTGCAAAAAAAAAAAAAAAAAAACCGAGTTGGAAAAAACAAAAAAAAAAAAGAATTTATAGTTGTCGAGTTCACGTCGGGAGGTATTTGACACCAGTTGACCTTGGTACCACGCTGTACCAGCCATCAACCTTGCCAGTGGGCGTGACTTAACAAGAAGTGGTTTTAAGCCGCTTTCTAGTTTACATGTACCGTCAGTTGAAAGTCGTATTTCTTGTACGTCAGTTCCTATCGTGCTTCTAAGTGTCTGCGGTGAATTCTCTTGTGTAATTGTATTTTCGTTCTTTTTAGACTGCAAATCCCTAGTTATCCTACTCCTAAATTTTATGTTTTGAGTGTTGAAAATTTATCCTACATTGTGTGATCTAGTTTACAGCTTTCTTTCGTTTTGTGATTTTTGCAGGTTTGATTTTTATTTTTTACCACTATGAATTCTCTAACTGACTTTGATTTTGAATTTGATTTTACCTTATTTGATTTGGAAGAGGCTTGCCCAGTTCATGATTTAATGGATTGTCATTTGTGTCAATTAACACCGGACGCGTTAGAAAAATATTTTAATGAGAACATGGATAATACTCAATCAGAAATTGGTGATATCGATGACGCTACAATTATAAACAATTTAGTTACAATTTTTAATAATCAAAATAATGCAGTTCACGCTGAACTGATTTCAACAATAAATTTTGAAGAAATAGCGAGCTTTGGGTAATTTAATTCAGATATTAATCCAGTCAATGAATCATTAGACAGTCTTAGAGAGGCCTCCTCAAAATATTTCTCTGTTAATGAGGAGGAAATTAATTTAGAAAATCAATAGTTTGAAATGTTGGTTAATGATGTTTATTCGAGCCAGGGAGTTGAGGGGAAACAGGGTGAAAATGAATTTCAGGGAGTTGAGGGTGAAAATAAATTTCAGGTAGAGCAAAAAGTCTACTCTCCAATTTCTGTTTCGTCGTCAGAAGATTCAACAGAGACCGTTATTGAGATTAAAATAATCAGGGAGGAATACCAACCAGCTCCTAAATTACATTTCCACCAAAAATCGATAGTGGTGTTCGACCAAACCTGTAACGAAATTGTAGGTGATGTTGAGGTGTACAATGTTTTTCAAAATTGCAACCATAGTCCACCGAAACCTCACCTCAATTCGTGTGAAATTGTCGAATATAAAGAAGTTCAGAACAAACGAAAACGTTCTGCTTCTGAATCTTCTGACGACGAAACAAATGTAATGAAAAAAATCAAAACCGATGATATCGAAAAATCAGGGGCCGTTGTTACAACCCAACTCAGCAATTCATTAAAAACTCCCTACAGAAGTGAATTAAACAAATTTTTAGATTCAAAACCAAAGCAAAATTTATCAAAAACAGATCAAAGACGTGGTTGTGCGACGTTCAAATCAATGGTAAACAACTATTTCAATTTGAATGAATGTAAAAATTTGAGTAATTTTACTTGCTCAACTGTTAAAAAATAATTTATAGACAGGGTGAGCTTCTTTTAAATTTAGGTAATATTTTTATGAAAAATCCTTGCTTTGGTGGTAAATCTTAGTGGTAAATAAATGTTTTAAAAATAAAAAAAAACACGTAAGCACAAAAAAAACACGTAAGCACTTTAAATTTAAATTCACAATTCCTTATTTAAAGAGAAACTAAACCTAGAAATATCCAGTTCAAAATGACCCTTCTCTGCACACTTTGTCTAAAAGAATTTACACCTCTGTGGAACGAAATGCCATAAGACACATTAAAGAATCATGTTTAAAAAGAGACACAAATCATAATCCGGATGAGTATTTAATCGATAGTAAGTATATTTACATTATTTACTAAGAATTAGGATAAATTAAAATATAAGATAAACAATAAAATTTGTTTTGTGCTATTTCAATGATCTTTTTTGCTTGACTCACTAAGCGTCCAGGGGCAGGGCAGGTGGTCAGTCCTCTCCCCCATCTTGCTACGCCGCTCATTATGTTATATTGCATATAAATTATTATAGTGAATTAAAAAAAATTATTTTTTGTTTCAGTTGATGCAAAATTCTTCAGGAATAATGCAACTCTCTATTGCGAAGACTGTAAAGCTGATATTAATTTTAATGCTTGGAACTCTCATCTAAGAACAAATGTCCACAAAAGCAAGAGTACTATTAAATATGGAAGTGGAATAGACCTTATTAGAAGTGCTTTTAAGAGTCGAATTGCTGCATACAAAGTTTACTCACCCAAAATGCATGTCAACCTTAAAAAGTTTCAGCAAGAAATTTCCGAGAAAGTCGTAACATTAATTCGCCAGCAACAGCAATTATATAGGTGCGTTAAGATAAATGCAGAATTATTTGGTATCTACTACTCGCCAGTTTTGAAGTCTACATCCGTTAAATCATTCAACACAGCCTTCCATAACGTGACTGAGACGACTGATTTAAATAATCTCTATGACGAACTATTCAAAATTCTAACAACCAAAGCAGATGAACTACCCGAACGAGATTCTGGTAAGTTAATAATTACTTGCAAAAATGTTTAATTTCAAACGCTATTGCTTCAATTTATCTTAATTTACAACAGTCTCTTTTAATAAATACTAATTATCTCTTCTTTAAATTGCAGGTTGGATTTTACAACAAATTCTCCAATTAGAAGTAAACATCAACAAGTACAATCCTTTATGTGGCTACTCTTATATTCCAATTCCAGAGTTCCGAGGTAGTTTGGTAAACATTTTGAATGAAGATGATTTCTGTTTTGCATATGCCGTTGTATCAGCAATATGTAAACCTTCAGGTGACCCTAGGAAAACTTCCTCGTACCCGGACTTCAGAACTGTCTTTGATTTTACAGGTATTAATTTTCCAGTTAAATTAGAGCAGATAAGTACTTTTGAAAACAAAAATAATTTATCCATAAATGTCTATGGGGTTGAGAATTTTTTTAGAAATGGAGTATATGTAAATGAGATTGTAGGACCATTACACTATAATAGACATAAAAAGAATTTACATATCAATCTACTTTTAAATACTTCTGATGATGGTGATAGTCATTATTGTTGGATAAAAGATTTCTCTAAATTACTTTTTAAACAACTGTCAAAAAAGAAATGTAGAAAAAATTTATGTGAAGGATGTTTACAATATTTTGGTACCTACGCAAAATTACAAAGATACTTAGAATATGATTGCACATCTGTTCGTATTGAATATCCTTCAGATGAACTTATTTTAGATAAGTTTGGAAATCAAATTCCAGAAAACATATTAAAGTTTCAAAATATTCAAAAGCAGTATAAAGCACCTTTTGTAATTTATGCTGATTTCGAGTGCTATTTAAAAAACGTTGAAAACGAAAAGCTTGATCCTACAACTTCCTATACAGTTAAAACTGCTGAACATGTGCCATATTTGTTCGCTTATTACATTAAATCATCATTTGATAATAATCTCACATCTTTAAAACTTTATCGTGGAACTGACTGTGCTGAAAAGTTTATTGAATATATTGAACTTGATGTGAAAAATCTTTATAACAGTTATTTTAGAAATCAAAAGCCTATGAATAAGTTAACTAGTTTGCAACAAAAAGAATTTGAAAATGCATTTGTGTGTTATATATGTGAAACACCTTTTTCAGGCGGAAATTTTAAAAAATGTAAGGACCACTGTCATTTTAGCGGTAACTATAGGGGCGCTGCTCATTCTATTTGTAATTTACATTTCATACCTCCAACTTACATTCCAATAATTTTTCATAATCTAAAGAATTACGATTCTCATCTATTTATTAAGTCATTATGTAACAATAAAGAATCAATTAGCGTTATTGCTCAAAACAAAGAAAAATATATTTCTTTTAGTAAAAAAATTATAATAAACACGTATGACTCTAAAAATAAAAAGATAGTTTACTTAAATTTACGATTTATAGACTCATTTCAGTTTTTACCAGAATCTCTTGAATCACTATCTAATATTTTAGATAATTCTCAATGTCTTGAAATTAAGAAACATTTTTCAGACGCAGAGCAATTTAAATATGTTAGGCAAAAAGGAGTTTTTCCTTATTCATATATTGACTCTTACGAAAAGTTGGATGATAAATCTTTGCCCGATATTGATATTGATAAATTTTATAATGACTTAATTGATGAAAATATTAGTAATGAAGATTACATTAGAGCTAAAGAGGTATGGAATGTATTCAATTGCTCCACGATAGGTGAATATTCAGATATATATTTGAAATCTGACGTTCTCCTTTTAGCCGATGTTTTTGAAAATTATAGAAATACTTGTTATAAAACTTATAAATTAGATCCCGTGAACTATGTAACAAGCCCTTCAATGTGTTGGGATGCTATGATGAAATTTACAAATGTAGAATTGGAATTATTGACTGATCCAGATATGCGTCATTTCTTCAAAAAAGGGGTTCGCGGGGGAGTTATTGCTTGTTCAGCTCGAAAATCGGAGGCAAATAATCCTTTTCTTGATAATTTCAATCCTAAGTATCCAACAAAATATATTGCCTATTTAGATGCAACAAATTTGTATGGTTTTGCAATGAAACAGTATTTGCCAGAAAAAAACTTTGTTTGGCTATCTGAGGACGAAATTAATGAACTAATATTTTAAATATTTCAGATACATCATCTACGGGTCATGTATTTGAAGTTGACTTAGAATATCCTCAGAATTTACATGAAAGCCATAACGACTTTCCGCTCTGTCCCGAACAATTTAAGCCACCAATTTCCAAGTTTTCTAAACTAATTCCCAATTTAAACAATAAGTACAATTATGTTCTTCATTATCGTGCTTTGAAGCAAAGCTTAAAATTTGGACTTAAACTTCTCAAAATACACAGGGGAATTAAATTTACACAATCGCCATGGTTAGCTAAATATATTGATTTAAATACTAATTTACGAAATGCTTCAAAAAATAAATTTGAAAAAAATTCGTACAAATTGGCAAATAACAGTATTTTTGGTAAAACTATGGAGAATGTCGATAACCGAGTAGATAATAAGCTAGTAACTCAATGTGAGAGAGAGCGAAACAAATTAAGTGCTGAGAAATTAATTTGCAAAACCAGGGGAATCAATTTAAAGATTTAAAAATTTTTTCAGAAAATCTAGTAGCTATTCAACTTCAAAAGATATGTATCGAATATAATAAGCCCATTTATGTTGGAATGAGTATATTGGATATTACAAAAACTGTAATGTATGATTTTTATTACGGATATTTAAAATTAAAATATGGAGATAATGTAAGTTTATTGTACACTGATACTGATTCTTTAATACTAGAAATTGAAACGGAAAATTTTTGTGAAGATATGAAGCAAAATCTGGATCAATTTGACACCTCTAACTATCCTGAACCAAATATTCATAATATGCCGATATCCACATCAGTGGTTGGTAAATTTAAGGATGAATATAAAGGTGTACCTTTAGAAAGTTTTTTTGGTACCGGTGCTAAGGCATACTGTGTAAAAACCAAAGATAGTTTAGATAAAAAGGCAAAAGGTATTCGTAAATCGGCCGTACAAAAACAATTATACTTATCAGATTATAAAGATGTTGTGGAAAAAGGTCAAAAAGTATACTGCACAATGTATGTTTTTAAGTCACATCTACACAATATTTATACGAATTTGATTAACAAACTAGCCTTGACAAGTCATGACGATAAAAGATATCGTCTTTCAAATACCACAAAAACTTTAGCATGAGGTCACAAAGATATTGTCAATATAGAATCAATGATTAAAAATTTATCTATTTTACAATCTGAACAAGAACCCAAATCTAAAAGACTATGTTTTAGAAGAGACTCGCAATAAAAGTGGTTTTGATACACAATTGTTATCCGGTTTTGAAATTGGAAAAGGAAGTTAAAGTTGTCAAGTTTTATAAAATTTGTTTCATTGATGATCTGTTTCACTAATTTGTGTGAAAATATAAAATGTTGTAACAAACAGTATTATTTAGTTGTTTTAGACCAATGACTACTACTTCATTAGTCGTGTTAGTCTCCCTTGTTGGCAGAATACTATATGTTAATCATATTCCTAACACAATTAGAGCCGACGTGTGCATCAATAAGAATAAAATTGAAACTGATTGTTATAAGCAAATGAGAATGATTTACATAGATGGAAACTCACATTTGTTTACTTATAATATTTCAGAAAATGATTTAAGTGTTAATAATTATATGAAAATTAAATATTTCTTTGATAAAAAGCCTGTAATTTATTCAGAATTGATATAATTTGTTCATAACAAACATAATTGTAATTATGTATATTTTTATCTAATATTATTGTTTCTGACTTTAATATCAATTATTTCATCTTACGTTGCTTTTGTAATGTATTTGAAAACCTGAATTAAAAGTTTTAGTATTTGATTTTTTTGTAGTTTAATTTTTTATCTCCTCCAACGTTAAGTAATCTCCCTCCTCCATTTAAGTGGAGGGGACAGTAGACTATAAAAATGTGCTGCAAATCATTATTTAGTTAGTTTCTATATTCTATGGTCTAATAATGTTCAGCCCTCAGAGAGTAACGTCCAATGTGTTTAAAACATCTATACATTCTATCGAAAAACAAACCATAGTAAATTGTAAACAGTACCCTTTAAATAAATCCAAATCAAAGTTTGTGAATATTGGTTTGTGTTTAGAAAGTGATTTTACGCCATGTGTTGAATTTGGTGGAAACAAGAACCAATCTATTGTTCTAAGTAAAGATGATTGGAAAGACCTACTAAAATATCAAGGTGTTATAACGAATTACTTTTTCTCATCAAACGCCTTTCAAGAAACTATATTTTTGAAAAATATGTCCATTCTTTTTGAGAAATTTGGTGAAATGCCAAGTGAGGATTACAAAACATGATGATTATGTCTGTTTTGGAAATGAAACTGTGTGCAGATTATGGGAACAAATACCTTTAATCGAATACAGATTAAATATTTTACAAAAACAGCAATTTAACAGTTACTTCGACATTTTTAAGAATAGTCTAGAAGAATTAGTATATGATACTCTGTCCCAAGTGAAAACACCAATAGTGAGAATGTTTGTACAATGGAATTATTGCAATGCATCCAATCCAGCTCGAACAAAAATTAAGAGAAAGAAAATATTATGAAGAAATCAGTAAGTTTTGATGAAACTAAAAATCAACTTCATACGATGCATGCATGGACGTTTGCATATAGAAAATCTCATATGTCGCCTCAAGAGTTTATAGACCAACAACATTTTAAAAGACGAATTGAATTATGTGAGATTATTTTAAAACCTGTTTTAAATAATATGTTAAATATGATTATAAAATAAAACAATAGTAATATAAAAAAATGTGTTTTATTGATGAATATTTTACAAAATATCTTTTTTTAATATCCATGAGTTATGTGTTTTGACTAATCCCAACCATTTAACTAACACCTTATTTCCTTTTCTTCTTATTACTTTTTCTATTAAGTATATGTCTGAATGTCTGACTTTTTGTAATTCTTTTCCGTAAAAGCCTCCTTGAATTTCTGATTTGTTTTCATCTTCAAGTAAATAGGTTGTAGGATTTGTAAGTTGTAACTTTTTTATTCTAAAAATTTCATTTGACCAGTTGGGTGTGTACCCTTTAGAAAAAAATTCTCTGTGTTTGCTTATACGAACAAAGTCACCAACTTTAAATTTTTTTAAATCGGGATCAACTGTTTTCATATGAGTAAATGATGATTTCAATATTTTTTTCATTTCCTTATTAACAGCATTAGGTTTTTTACCAATTGTAGAGTGTACTGTATTATTGTACACACTAACAATTTCAGGCAATATATCTAACCATTTATAATTTCCTTGAAGACTAAACTTTTTCCACATTTTATTCTTTAATGTTCGGTTCACTCGCTCAACGATACTTGCTTTCAAATTAGAAAAAGTACTATAGTGATTGATTTTAAACTGTTTCATTAGCTTCTGAAAATCTTTGGAATAAAATTTTGTTCCTTTATCTGTTTGTATATTTTTTGGAACGCCTTGCAGGTGTTTAGGGGCTTCTTTTAAGTCTTTGAGAATTTTTTTCATTGCTGCAGCCACCTCTTTACTAGTTTTTGTTTTAGGTAGTGCCCAAACGAATTTAGAAAAAGTGTTGATTATCACTAATATATATCTATATCCTCTATTAAATTTTGAGTAAGGTTGCATTTCAACTAAATCTGCTTGAAACAAATCATTAAGCCCTTTTACGATTACTTGTCTTCGTTTAAAATTTCTTCTAGCGGGTCTATGCAATTCATTAACGACATCCTCCTTAATTTCATTCATTTTCAGTCTTACACTTTAAAACCAATCCTGCGTATAACACTCCAGGTGATGCAGAATATTTAAGAGATCTTACAACAGAAATATTATCACCATTACCGAGTTTATGACCTAATAGTTCAATCGAACTAAATATATTGTTATTTATGATAAAATCTATGTCTTTACTACAGTGAACTTTTATCACGTCTGCTTCTGGAAATGGAAACGCTAAAGTAGTTTCATCGCCGCTAATAGTAAAACAACGTCTTCTTTCACCATTCGGTAGATTAATTGATTTTGTCGAATGTCTAAGAACCATGGGAAGGATGCACAAGTAATATAAGTCTTCATTGGCATTTAGGATATGAGTTCCAAATTTATTTACCGACATACTCAATATATAATATGCAACTGTTGCTTTTTACTTCAAAAACTTTTATTTATAGAATTACTTTGGCTTCTCGTAGTTCTTCAATAATTGAGATTATTTCATTATTATGTCCAGTATGCCCGGCAACCCGAGAAGCCATTAAAAGTCTAAGTCTATCAACAAGTTCGTTGATGTTGTCCCAATATACATAGTCCGTATCTGTTTTGTTAAGTTTCAATATCCCCATTCCCAGTTTCTGCCTTGTTTGCCTATATGGAGCCTTCGGGTCTACTAAATGCTTCTATGAGATTTTTTGCAGGTGTTTTAATATTTCTTGTTTTCGTTACCCCTTTGGTTTGTAAGTACGGTCCTATAATAGTTACATATTTGACTGAACCGTTACCTTGAACTTGCTCATTACGGTCGTGATTTCTGCGATATGCATTAGTTCTTGCTAGAATGTCCATATAATGATCTAAGTCTTCTTTCTTGTAACCAATAGGTTACTTTTTTAAAAGTAGTTCGTATAAACCTGGAGTGCCTTTGTAGGTTACACCCTCAACTTTTAGTATTTATTAATAATTTCAAATGGTTTTTATTTGCTGCCCAAAAGAAATTTGTTTCCAAATCATGAACAATACCATTATTAAAAAACAGATCCTTGTATCCCTAGTCCTTCATCGATATATTTTTGGCAATTCATCAAAAATCTTCCAAGTATCTTTATATCCTGGAGTGTCAACATATTGTTGAATTGTTTGTCTAGTTTGCTCTAAAATATCAGAGATATTTAAATTCTCTACAGTACTATCACCCGATGGGGGTTTCGCTACGGTGCTTGTTTCTTGAATGGCAGGGAAATTACTAGTAGATGCAATACTCCTATCAAAAAATTATGGTAACTCAGTGGGTAAAACGGGAGTTTTCCCGGTTTTTCTCTTAGCTGTCCTGGTTGGAGTAGAAGTACTATAAAATTCCTTAAAAGTATGAGGTTCTTCTTTTATGTCAGTTGGTTCCGTTTTTGCAATATTTGAAATTAATTGCTGTAGTGGTTGTGTTATCGGTTGATACGTTTTTTCTAATTGGTTTTTAGTCATTGAGGCTTCTGACTTTAATGCTTGATATATTTGTTTTACTGCTCTTCTTGATTTAACTAACTCTCTTGTTAGTCGTTTATCCATGTTTATAAGTGTATGAATGAATCGAACCTGCTTCTATATCTGCCAGAATTTAAGGGACAGTCCTTATCGATTACAACGAAACCGTAGTCTTCTTTCAAACAGTGTTCACAGAGAGCTTTAAATTTCTCAAATGTCATATCCATCATGCAATGGTCATTATATATGTGTTTTAAACTAGTTATGTCTCTGTTTAAATAAAATTAAGAGATTTGCATTTTCACGTATAAGCCTCTTGAGAATTGATGAATAACCTTGAAAAATGAAAAAACAATCCGTATTTTTATGTCTCCCAAATGTAAATAATAGTCCCTTATAACAGTTTGATTCTGACATGGAATGTCATCAAATATAATAACTGAATTTGGTTTAATATCGTGAGGGGATATAATATTTTCATCATTGCCATATTCAAAATAACCAATCTCTTTAATAGGTTTTAGCAAATTTCTTAAATACTCATACTTGGGTTGATGTAACGATTTTGAGTATAAATAAATATTTTCGAATCTTATTCCGTTTGGATGTTCAAGTAATGTGAGAATGGAGTTCGTTTTGCCAACCCACATGTCTGCACAAGACATCTCTTTGATTCACCACCAAAGAGATCGCCATGTTTTAATGGTTTGTTTAAGATTTTTTCATCATGGTTTTTAATAGGTAAGAAACAGTCTGCTTTTCAATCCACATCTTCAGCAATAACTGACATAACATTCTAAATAATATGTATTTATAAAAAAAAAAACAGCCAAGTCAATTTGCTGCCCGTTATATAAAATGATCATACACAACCCTTACTCGATTACATCCAATAAGAAGAGCAAGAAGAAAGGTACGGGTTTAGTAAATAAACTTATTAATAGTCTACCTGTTGAACTACACATTCCTGCTTATAACTATTGCGGTCCGGGAACAAAGTTGGAAAAAAGATTAAGTAGGGGGGATAGTGGCATAAATCCTTTAGACGATGCTTGTAAAGATCATGACATAGCGTACTCGCAATCTAACAATTTATCAAACAGACACGAAGCAAATAAGATTTTAACAGATAAGGCTTGGCAAAGAGTAAAGGCTAAGGATTCATCGCTGGGTGAAAAAACTGCAGCTTTGATGGTTACAGGTATTATGAAAGGAAAAAAAAGTTTGGTATGGGTGTTAAGACATCCAAACGAAAACTCAGGATAAAAAAACGCGTTATAAAAACTCCAAAAAAAATTGGTGGATTTTTACCTCTTTTGCTCCCAATTTTGGGTGCCCTCGGTGCATTGGGAGGTG